>CAUYQG010160319.1:0-10717 GCA_963574415.1 Tarsius wallacei | reverse complement strand
GCCGGGCTCGGTGGCTTAGCCTGTAATCCCGCGCTTTGGGAGGCCGAGGTGAGTGAATTGCCTGAGCCCGCGGGTTCAACACCCGCCTGGGCAACTTGGTGAGACCTCATCTCTACAATAAATAAAAAAATTAGCCGGGCGTGGTAGCTCGCACCTGTAGTTCCAGCTACTTGGAAGACTAAGGCGGAAGGATCACCAGAACCCAGCAGGTCGAGGCTGCGGTGGCCGGGAGCAGCCACTGCACTCCAGTCTGGGCGACTGAGTGACACTCCAACTCCCCCCCCCCCAAAAAAAGAGGAAAAAAACCACACAAATAAAATTCAACTTTTAAGAGGGGCTACTCCTCCTAGTTGTCAACATTTACAATGTAACCCATTGTTATTAACAATAACCCAGCCCGGCTAGGTGGCTCAGCCTGTGTACCCTGCGCCTTGGGAGGCTAAGGTGAGTGGATTGCCTGAGCCCGCGGGTTCAAGACCCACTTGAGCAACTTGGCGAGACCTCATCTCTACAATAAATCAAAAATTAGTTGGGCGTGGTAGCGCGCACCTGTAGTTCCAGCTACTCGGAAGGCTGAGGCGGAAGGATCGCCTGAGCCCAGCAGGTCGAGGCTGCAGTGGCCGGGAGTGGCCACTGCACTCCAGTCTGGGCGACGGAGTGAGACCCCAACTCAAAAAAAAAAAAGAAATCACCAACCAGATGAAAAAAATTGCTGATGTCCCAGTCCAGACCTGGAAAGGCTGGGACCCTGGGAAATTGTTTGGGGGATGGTTCTCAACTTTTGGAAAATTTAAAACCCTCATAGGCATTATATTTATAACTTTGCAAATGTGTCTAATTCTGCCCTGCCGAGCCCCCTTAGTCATAAGGTCTGCCTCCAAACTCATTGAGGCCATGATCTAAAGGAAAACAACACATGTAATAATGTTATAAAAATACCAGCCCTTAAATCAAGATGATGCTCATTGAACCCAAAAGGGCCCAAGCACCAAAAGGGGGAATGAGGCAGGGACCCTTCTAAAACAAAGATAAAGGCCTTTCCAGAATAGAAAAAAAATGTGATAAAGACAAAGTGGTGTGGTGTAGTCAATGTCTACATGCACATGAGTAACCTAGTTATAACCCTGTGCCATAATATACCCAATCAATCTGATAGACACTTAACTATCTCCCCTTCCTCCACCGCATGGTTAAAGGGTGGGTTTAGATATTTATGGTTTTAGTTTCAAGTGAAAGAAACCAACGGATTAAGTGTGACCTACAAGTTTGTTGTGAGTGGGAAAACACAAGATTTGGAAATTGGCAGCTGCTCTATACCCGTGGACTTTATTTTTTATTTTTATTTTTTTTATTATGGTATTGTGGGGTTACCCGTGGACTTTAAAATGATGGAAGAATGTTAAAGTTCAAAGATCCTTAGAAATCAGAAACTTAATCCTCTGATTTCCCAACTAAGATCAGAAGGAAGACGTGGCAGACCCAAAGTCCTGCAGCCGTGAGAGGCAGGGCCAGCCTGGGTGAGAGGATGCAGTCTCCTCTGACTTTCACATAAACCCCACTGTCTCAGTCTTTCCACTTACTCCACTGGATGGTTCTTATTTCTCCACTGCTCCCTCTACTCCAGACTGAACTCACGGAGGGCCAGAACAATGTCATTTTTGGCTCTGTGTCCTCAGGGCATTGGTTAAGACTTGGGAATTAGTAAATTTGCAGTAAAGATGTTTTATTTGTTTCTATTTTCCCAAAAGATAAAAAATAGAGGGTTTTTTTTCTTATTTTATGGCTGTCTTATTATCATACATTCTCATGGTTGGGAAAAGAAGTTTGAAGAAAAAAATCAAAACTGTTGGAACATTCATCAGCCACATTTGCCCACTGCTGGTGTTTCAGTGGAAGCTTCCAGAAGACTCACTATACCTATATATCATACGTACCTTGTGGTAAAATGGGACTATACTCCATGACTTGTTTAGTTACTTGTGTTTGTTTTCCTTAGCAACATAGTTGGGACATCTTACATGTCAATGTATACAGATCTAAGTCATTATTTTGATGAGCTGCATAGAATTTTCTTACATAAATGTGCCATAGTGGATTTAACTTGAAAAAAAAACCCAATCAAAAACGCAGGTTGCCATATAAGGGAGACAAAAGTGCTAAAATGTAAGATATAATGTAAAGATATAATATAAGATAAATGTAAAATATAAGGCAACACCCAACTGCATTCGGGGCTCAGCCTTTGTGACAGGGTTTGTGGGGGGATGGGAGAGGAGTTTACAGTCAAAACAACTCATCATATAAACCTCACAAACGGAGCACAGAGTGCTCTAACAGCATTGTTGTTGTTTTACTGCCAGTATCTGCTTTCCCTGAGACCACATCTCAAAGCTATGTGACTGATGACAGCCTGGTACTGAATGTCAGTGTTTGCTTTCCTAAGGCTGCGTTTCTCAAGACAAGTGTGACATTTAGTAAGGACATCTACACTCTAAGGCTGTAAGTAAGGCCTTCAACACTACCGCCAACTCAAACTCCCAAAACCACGTCTTGGCTCCTAATCCCAAACTCCCTAAAATTGCTTCTCAAAGCCCAATGAGCCAAGACTGCGGTTTTATAAGTGGCCTGCAAAAGAACAAAGACACTGGTTTCTCTCTATAGAGACAGCCACACCACCCCCCCCTTCTTTTCCTTTCCTTAATAAACTTTTAACCACCAGCAGTTCGTCTCTTCCTTCTCGGGATACGTTACACTTTGGATGTGAATCCACTGGGCCAGTGCCAGCACAAATAAACGCTGTTTCCTGACAAATAAGCCTTGGTGTCTCGTCTCTCTCTGTAAAGGATCCTGCCACACCTGAGCCCAGTAGGTTGAGGCTGATGTGGCTGTGAACATGTCACTGCACTCCAGCCTGGGGGACAGAGTGAGACTCCAACTCAAAAAAACAAGCAAAACAAAACAAAAGGATCAATTCTGTATGATTCCACTTACAGAGGGACTTGGAGAAGTCAAAGTTACAGCCACAGAAAGCAGAACAGGAGTTGCAGGGGCTGGGGAGGGGAGGCATGGGATGTTATTGTTTAATAAGTACTATTTCAATGTTGCATGATGAAAAAGTTCTGGAGATTGGTTGCACAACCATGAATATACACTTAAGCCGGGCACAATGGCTCACGCCTGTAATCCCAGCACTTTGGGAGGCGGAGGCGAGAGGATTGCCTGAACCCAGGGGTTCAAGATCAGCCTGTGCAACTTGGTAAGACCTTGTCTCTACAATAAATAAAACAATTAGCCAGGTGTGGTGGCACATACCTGTAGTTCTAGCTACTTGGAAGGCTGAGGTGGAAGGAACACCTGAGCCCAACAGGTCAAGGCTGTGGTGGCCGTGAGCATGCCACTCACTGCACTCTAGCCTGGGCGACAGTGAGACTCCAACTCAAAAAAAAAAAAAGAATATACACTTAACACTATTGAATTGCATACTTGTAAAATATTAAGATGGTAAGTTTTATATTATTATGTATTTTTAACCACAATTTAAAATGTCAAACATGAACTGAGCTCAGCCTGCAGAAGGGATCTGGACTAATCAGTCATGAGCATAGTCTGTTAGGCCTTCAGAGTCGCCTTAGTCACCAGCAGGATTCTGGGCACCCAGAATAGTTAAGTGTTGGTGGAGGATGTCACCTGATCTTGTACAGGGAGTTCTGCTTCTGGGAGGAGGTGGGGTCTGACTCTGGGAAGAGGCCTCCTAGCTCTAGAATGGGCTGTCTGCGTGGTTAGAACATATGAAGTGGGAGATTTCTTCTATCAAGACACAAGTATAACTTTCAGACACTGACTTTTTTTTATCAGGCCCTGTGATCATACAGCAGAAAGTCGGGTTTTCTTTGGCCTTGCTGAGAAAACAACTCTACTTAGAGCAGTTTGACATGAAGACCCGTAGTTCACAAAAGCTGAACAATTTTAAGAGCATTGCTGATCTCTCTTGGTTCTCATCATTTTTACAAGAAGTATTTATTGAGCAACTACTATGTGCCAGACACTGAACAGGTGCTAAGGATAAAGCAGCAAACATCACAGAATGGTCCCCATTCACTCAGAGGTTCCATGTAAGTGGGAAGAGTCATGTAAGAAAGCAGTACAGTTGAGGCTGTGGTGGCCGTGAGTGTGCTACTGTACTCCAGCCTGGAAGACAGAGTGAGACTCCAACTCAAAAAAAAAAAAAAGAAAGCAGTACATGTATATATCTTTGGCTACAGACAGGGACATCCCACTGCCTGAGAGGCAACGGTGGGGAAGGGGGAACAGCAGGCTGAGTCATCAAGGTAATCACATGGCCAAGGAAGGCTGCCTTGAATCTGCCAGGACTGAATTCTTGAACAAAGCTCTAGGAGGTGCCATGGAGATCCAGGAGGAAGAATAAGACAGCAACGGCCCTAAGATCTCCAAACACTGAATTTGATTAATAGAAAATGTGAAGCCGGGCTTGGTGGCTCAGCCTGTAATCCCACTCTTTGGGAGGCTGAGGTGAGTGGATTGCATGAGCCCGCGGGTTCGAGACCCGCCTGGGCAACTTGGCGAGACCTCATCTCTACAATAAATCAAAAAATTAGCCAGGTGTTGTAGCAAGCACCTGTAGTTCCAGCTACTTGGAAGGCTGAGGTGGAAGAATCACCGGAGCCCAGCAGGTCGAGGCTGCAGTGGCCGGGAGCGGCCACCACACTCCAACTCAAAAAAAAAAGGGAAAAAAGAAAACGTGGACCTCATGTATCTAACCTCAAATGAATGAACACATTAGTTACATCCGAGTGTTGTCTTCACCTCAGCTTCCAGGAGCTTCTTAGAAATGCAGCATCTTGGGCCTCATCTGAGGCCTCCCAAATCAGAGTCCACATTTGAGCAAAATCCTAAATAATTCACTTGCACATCAAAATGTGCAAATGTATCCAAGAAGCATTTTATCAGACCATCAGCAGTGGTTACTTCTAAGGAAAATGGGGGTGGGTGGATGAGAGGAAGTTTCTCCATGTTAATCTATATACTTCAACATCATTTGCATTTCATGTCGGGCTTTTATAATTTTAAAAATAGACAAATATGTTTAAAAGGCATCATATAAAATAATTCCCTTTGAGGCTGAGACAGGAAGATCACTTGAGCCCAGGAGTTCAAGATCAGCCTGAGCAACACAGTGAGACTTTTCTCGACGAAAATTTTTTTTTGAAAGCTGGGCATGGGCTGGGCTTGGTGGCTTAGCCTGTAATCCCAGCACTTTGGGAGGCCTAAGTGAGTGGATTGTCTGAGCCCACGGGTTCAAGACCAGCCTGGGCAACTTGGTGAGACCTCATTTCTGAAATAAATCAAAAATTAGCCGGGCATGTTAGCACGCGCCTATAGTTCCAGCTACTTGGAAGACTGAGGCGGAAGGGTCGCCAGAGTCCAGCAGGTTGAGGCTGCAGTAGCCGGGAGTGTGCCACTGTACTCCAGTCTGGGCAACAGACTGAGACTCCAATAAAAAAAAAAAAACCAGGCATGGATGTACCTGTAGTCACAGCTACTTGGCAGGATTAAGGTGGAAGGATTGCTTTAGGCCAGGAGGTTGAGGCTGCTGTGAGCCAGAACTGTTCTACTGCACTCTAGCCTGGACAACAGAGTGAACCGCTGCCTCAAGAAAGTAAGGCCAGCCAGGATTAGTGGCTCAGCCTGTAATCCCAGCACTTTGGGAGGCCGAGGTGGATGGACTGCCTATGTCTGCAGGTTCGAGTGCAGCCTGGGCAACTTGGCAAGACCTCATTCTCAACAATAAATAAAAAAGCAAGGTGTGGTAGCTCACGCCTGTAGTTCTGCCTACTTGGAAGGTTGAGGCAGAAGGATCGATGCTGGGGTGGCCATGAGCGTGCCACTGCACTCCAACCTGGGCGATGGAGACTCCAACTCAAAAAAGAAAAAGAAGGGAGGGTGTAGTGGCTCATGCCCATAATACTAGCACTTTGAAAGGCTGAGGCTGGAGGATTGCTTGAGCCCAGGAGTTTGAGACCACCCTAGGCAACATAACGAGACCTTCTCTCTACAAAAAAACACCTGTACCTAAACACAAATTCCCCAACCACTTCCCTAAACATCCTTCTCCTCCCCGACCTCACCAAGGGAGTCTGGCCCTGCTTTCAATGCCTGCAGTTCCTCAGGTGAACCCCATTCAGAGTTCTTCAGGATTGAAGGTGAGTTCTCACTGCCAGGCCCTGCTTTTTCCCTTGTGTTGGCCCAAACCCAAGTTTGAACCATTGGCTATGGCCTCCCTCTGCCCTCATCCTTGGCCCATCCTCAGAGAACCAGAACACCTATCAAAGTCTCCTGGAATCACATAATTACCCACATGTCCCAGTCCCCTATGCCACATCTGTATCAGTCAGCTTCCACGCGTAACAAGTCACCCAAATCTTAGTGGGTGAAACAACACTGATTTACTATTTCTCATGAATCTGTAGCCAGCTGGGCAGTTCCTCTGGGCTGGGCCTGATCAGATGAAGCTGGTTTCTGATGGCCTCACTCAACTGGACTCTCAATTGGGCAAAACAAGTCATGTGACCCACACAAAGGCATGACTGCAGGGAGCAGTCATTCATTGGGGGCCATTACTGGAATAATCAATAGCCTCTGGGCCATGCTAGCCACCAAATGCTGGGCCACCACTTGGTCTCCTCAGAACACTCACCCTCTGCCATCGTAACTAAACCACACCTTTCCCTCCTCCCTATGCCTCTCTCAGGCTGACACCAGCATTCCGACTCCTGTGCCCCCATCCTCAACTTAGACTCTCTGGTCAACTCCCTCCTGCTCGCCACACTAGCCTAGGAAGCACTGACCCTGGACCAATCCTGATGACCAAATTCTCCCATGGCCGCAGGGTCCCACAGGAGCACTGAGGTGCCCCCAGCACTGTATGAGTAGCAACAAGGTGGGCTCTCCCGACTGTCCCCATAGCTGTTGGGAACTGTCAAACCTGACCCCTCCCCCTTTCTCTTCTCAGATGGCCTGGCCCCATGGCATCCCCTGCTTTACCTTTCTTCAAAATCCATGACTCCAGCACATTTTATATAGACTTGTGTTTTTTATTTGTCTGCCCCCTCTAAATTTAAGCCCAGCTGGGTGTGATGGCTCACACCTGTAATCCCAGCACTTTAGGAGGCTGAGACGAGAGGAATGCCTGAGCCAGGGGTTCAAGACCAGCCTGGGCAATGTGGTGAGACCTGATCTCTACAATAAATCAAAAAATTAGTCGGGCATGGTGGCACATGCCTGTAGAACCCAGCAGGTCGAGGCTGTGGTGGCCATGAGCATGCCACTGTACTCCAGCCTGGACAGTGAGACTCCCAACTCAAGAAAAAATACAAAATAAGGTTAGGCTCTGAGGATAAGGCTGGCTTTTGTCTTTTAACTACTGTATCTTCAGCACCAGAATCATGCATGGTATCTAGAAAGTTGGAGGGAGGGACCCTCTGTGTCTGGTTCATGTGTAAATTATGAACCAAAGAACAAGCCCACAGCGGGCAGAGCTCAGTGGGGATGGTGTGCCAAGTTTGCAGGGTTCCCTGCAGCCACCTCCCTGCAGGACAGGAGGGGGCCTCAGGGCAGTCCTGGAGAATGAGCGAGACCCCGGGCAGAAGAGGGCAAGGGGCAAAAGCACCTGCTCAAAGTATAGCTGGCGGAAGCCCTGCACAAGTGGCACCCGCCGGTGATGTTAAGACCCCCATTTCCAGCCCCTGCCCCGGGTGCCCACGACTCACTCTCAAGCCAGAGTGCCCAGGAATCTGCATCTTTAGGCCGCAGCGGTGACTCTTCAGGACATCCTTCACCCCACAGTCTTGATATGAGCCCAGGAGAGGAAGACAACCCCGTCCCCAGCCTCACCACGGGCAGGGGTTGTCCAGCAATACTGACAGCCCCGCGTGTTGTGGGGCCCAGGCCTGCAGGTCAGTGATGAAGCCTGGGGAAGAAGCTGGGGAGGAGAGGGGTGCCAGGCTGAGGAAGCACAGAGGCTCAGGGGCATGAGCCAGGCATGGCTCCGCAATGGAACCCACGGAAGCACACAGCCCAGTCACATGGGCTGCAGGAGGCAAGGTGGGAAGCACAGAGCACATGTCCCCTTCTGGACGCCAGATTGTGAGTGGATATTTGGCTGGAAAGGCCTGGAAGAACCCTCTGTATGAATTCAGTGGGGAAGACGTGTCTGAGGCCAGACAGACCCAGACTCTGGCGAGCTCACAGAACTTATCTCTTTTAGAGATGTCCATGTCTCTCACCCAGAGGACCTGCTCCCAAGCCTTTCTTGGGGGTGAGGGTCTGAATCCAGGTCCACGTATAGGACTGTCCCATGCCCACTCTCACATGACCCCTAGGGATAGCCATGTGCCCTGTGCCATGAACGCCACTGCTGAAAACATCACTTCCCCGTCTAGGCCTTTTCAGATGTGGCATCTCCCGCCTTCAGTCCTCACTGACTCTTCTCAAGGACCAAAAGCCAAGCACAACTCTGTCCATGGATCCTGCCCAGGGTAGGCTGAAGCCCAGGCTGCAACCACTGTCACAACCTCAGGGATTTAAAGTCACTAGGGCAGAGGGTCTGGCCCTCCTTGGCTCCTGCTCAGCCTTGGCTAGAAGGTTCTGCCCAGCTGCCCGTCGCTCCTCTTCCCATTTACTGGTCTGACCTGGGGACTGTGCTTGGCCTGAGGCAGGGGGCTCACTGGAGGTCACTGGAAGCCAGGCAAGTCACTAATGCACCATCCCATCACCCACTCCCAACCCATGGCCGAGTCCTCAGACCTCTGTGGTGATGCCCACTGGGTGTTGACAAGAGACCCTGCTCCCAGCCCATGTGGCCCCTCTGGGGAAACAGGGTGCAGGAGGCCTCAGGCCTGGGCTGTGCAGACAAGGCTGTGCTCTGAGGATGAGGGCCTGGGTCCCCACATCCCAGAAGGGGCCCTGAGAACAGTCACCAGGGAACCCTGAGCAGGGCCCAGGAGAAAGGCAGAGCGCCGAGCAGCAAAGGAGAAAGGCAAGTTTATTCTTTCAAGAAAATGTACCAATGGGTTGAGGAGAGCAGTACCCCCACCAGGGTCTATGCAGGGTCTGAGATGAGGCCAGGCTGGACCCGGGCTTGGGAGAAGCTGACCGGACTCCTTGAGGCCTTGGGAGGGAACTGGGCAGGCACAGGAGTGGGACTGTTCTGTTAGCACCAGGAGCCGCCTGCAGCTGGGCTCAGCGACAGGTCAGCATGTGGCCTGTTTACCTCCACCTGAGCAGTCTAGGGAGGGGCTGATGGCAGAAGGCTCCCTGCAGGTCACCTGAGTGTGACTAACATACAAAGTCACAGACCCCGCTGCCCACCCAGCCCCTGTAAACATGAGAATGGGCATGTGACCTCCCAGGCCCTCAGGACAAGATGAGGGTCCGAGACGTGTGGTTGGGCTTCAAGCGGCCCAGGAGCTGCCGGGCCTTCTCCTGCATGAAGAGCTGGTCCCTGGTCCCCCCGCAGGCCACCGTCTTCCAGGCACTGGTCATCTGGGAAGGGGCAGGAGGGTTACCTTACAGGCAGGGACAACATGCCCCCAGCAAACCCTGGTGATCCTGGCCGGGGATGGGTGGAGGCATTTCTATGCGCTCCCTTCCTCTAAAGCCAGAAGCTTTCTTGGACTCTCTCTCCCCTAACAGGTGGCCCTGGGGAAGTTACTCCCTAACTGTGGGCTTCCTCAATTGCCAAGCAGGAGGCAGGACAAGGAGACATGACTGTGCCCTGGATGCAGCACCAGCCCCATAAAGAGAAGCCACAGTCAGGTGGAATGGCAAGAAGGAACAGTGACAAGGTTAGAGTATGCAGATGCTGATGAGAGCAGCATGGGGCCAGCACCTGCCCTGAAGAACAGACATGCACTAAGCAAGCCAAATAAGCAGATAATGATTTAGTTACAAGTGAGACCCGGGCCATAAAAGTGGGAGTACGTGGCATCAGGGAAGGCTTCCCTGAGGAAGTGGCAAATGGACTAAGATCAGAAAAGTTAAGCAAACGGTCTCAAGAGGGCAGCAGGAAGGAGCATGCAGGGAGAGGGAACAGCCTGTGCAAAGGCCTTGAGGTGAGAAGGCAGCATTGAGGGATCCCCAAGGATGGCCAGCACTCACAGGGGCGGGTGTCGGAAAGTGGCTTCGGGGTTTCTGGGCTGCAGCTGCCTTCTCGGGTTTGGCCTGCAGGAAGCCCTGGTTGAGCAGGCTGTTGTCTTCTTTCATACCTGACAGGGTAAGGCTGGAGGGGCCTGATGGGGCAGCTGTCGGCTGAAGTCAAAACAAGTCAGTCACCATTTAGCCACAAGCTCCTGGAGGGTAGGAAAAACCCTCCATTCCATCCCAGTACCACCTCCTCCCCGCCGCTGAGGGCAAAACGTTCACTTCTCCAAGCCTCAGGTTCCTCCTTCGGATGTCAAGTTTACATGACCTTAATCTTACTTTCTTACTTAATTTTCTCCTAAAGAACTTTGTTCCTTAAGAGATCAAATAAGATAACATTTGCACAGTGCCAGTTCTGGAGCCTGACACTCCGCACATGCTCACTAACATTGCTCCTTTCTTTTTTTTTTTTTTTTGAATTGGAGTCTCACTCCATCGCCCAGACTGGAGTGCAGTGGCCGCTCCCGGCCACCGCAGCCTCGACCTGCTGGGCTCCGGC
>CAUYQG010160318.1:0-14117 GCA_963574415.1 Tarsius wallacei | reverse complement strand
CCCCCCACACACACACATGGCTCATCCTCCTTCAGAAGACCCTCACTACCATTCTCAGCTCCTATTCTGATCATTCAGACCTCACCCTTATATTAAAAGCAAAAATGACCTCCTCTGGAACCACTGCTCCACTGCTGCAGAGCCTATCCTATCACCAGCCAGAAATTTCTTTCCACTGTTTTTATTGAAAACAGTTGTATTTATCCAGTAGAATGTAGATGAATTTTCCTAGCTGGACACTGGAATGTAGGTCTTAGGTGAATCATTAAGATAT
Source organism: Tarsius wallacei (assembly GCA_963574415.1). Taxonomy (NCBI): domain Eukaryota; kingdom Metazoa; phylum Chordata; class Mammalia; order Primates; family Tarsiidae; genus Tarsius; species Tarsius wallacei. The sequence goes on along the minus strand of CAUYQG010160318.1, from coordinate 13,843 downwards.
CTCATAGGAGTCACTCAGGCAGAATTTTTTGACTCAGTTGAGATTTTCAAAACTATTAGTAAAAGAAACAATAAAAATACTAAGTATGAGCCAGGCTCGGTGGCTCAGCCTGTAATCCCGTGTTTTGAGAGGCTGAGGTGAGTGGATTGCCTGAGCCCGCGGGTTCGAGACCCGCCTGGGCAACTTGGCAAGACTTCATCTCTACAATAAAATCAAAAAATTAGCCGGGCGTGGTAGCGCGCGCCTGTAATTCCAGCTACTTGGAAGGCTGAGTGGAAGGGTCGCCGGAGCCCAGCAGGTCGAGGCTCCGGTCTGGCTGACAGAGTGAGACTCCAACTCAAAAACAACAAAAAAATGCTAAGTATGCTTATGAAAGGACAAGCATCCTGTGTCTCTTGTTTATTGATGAAACTCAAGAACCTAGCACCATGCTCAGTACTACATAACTGCTAATTAAGTGTTTCAAATGAATGAATGAGTGAATGTGAGGCAGGTACAGATAGCATAGTCTAGATACAGATAGGCAAACTTCCAAAGGCAGGTGCAAGTTAGATAAGTGAGGAACAGGATGGTCAACATACAGATGGCTTCTTGTCAAAACATGACTCTCCTGAACATCACCTCATGAACCAGGCACACCAGACCCAACCTTGGAATCACAAAGGCATTAAACAAGGCAATAGGGAGTTACTGGAGACACAGAGACACAGCACTCTAAGAGAAAATTGAATTAAACAGTAATTTTTCCCATTATTTCAAGAATTATTTGTGACACAACTCAGCTTAGGAGTAAACAATAAGAATTGAAACTTGTGATCAATAGCTTGAATCTTAACTTAGAAAATAGGTTGCTTAATCATCATTTTGAACAATATACAAAGCTTTCTGCTAACAGCAAGTCGGTGTCCTTTCCCATAAGATACCCACATGCTCTCTTAAAGGCGTCTTCCTTTTTCTAATAAACTTTACTTTAAAACTTTACTTTGGGCTCACTCTGAAATTCTTTGCTGTGGCAAAGTTAGAATCCCAAGGAGCGACTCTACTCCATGGCACCCAACATCAAATGTATGAATAAATGTATTGTGGTACAGAGTTTTTTGTGGTCTTGTTTGTTTGTTTTCTTATTTGTTTTCAACAAAGGTTGTATTAGCTGCAAACTACTGACAAGAGTTCAAAGGAAATTTGGTAAGTGAGAATTTGCCTGAGGAATAAAACATTCTCAGACAGCATTTCAAATTCTAGAAAGGACTCATCCCTGGTTGAGCAAAGTTTTATTTTATGATCTTACTAGTGTATGACCTTGGGCAATGACTTGATCTTTCCTTATTGGGAGTGGTAGCTAAGATTAAATGAGCTAACTTGTTTAATACCTGAAAATAACAAGAAGATGAGTTTAAATTTCTCACCCCTCTTTCTTCTGAAAATTCTCACTACTAAATCCCACCACCCTCATTTTCCATACTGATGATTCAGTCCCCACCTGTCCCACTCAAAAAACAAAATTAGCAAGGCTCAGTGGCTTATGCCTATAAACCCAGCAACTCAGGAGGTTGAGGCTGGAAGGTTGCTTGAGCTCAGGAGTTTGAGGCCAGCCTGGGCAACATAGTGAACCTCGTCTCTAAAAAAAATAAATATATCTGCTAGGCATGGTGGCAGGTGCTTGTAGCCCCAGCTACTTGGAAGGCTGAGGCAGAAGGATTGCCTGAGCCCAGGAGTCCAAGGCTGTGGTGAACTATAATCATGCCACTGCACTCCAGCCTTGGCAACAGAGCAAGACCCCATCTTTAAAAATAAAATACTTAGGTCTCCCTAAATCTATTACTGTACTAATATAAACCAACCAATTTCTCAGCAGCCACACACATCCCAGCCCACTGCAACTCCTAGGGCCAGTTTGATAGTCCTCTCAACATTGGTATCTTTTCTGCAGTTTTTAATTCACTCGTTCAACAAATTGATTGTTAGGCCCTTTTGTTGACACTGAGAATACAGTGATCTAAATATATACATACAAAACCTGTTCAATTAGAGTGCTTAGTCTAACAGGTTAAGTGAGATGACACAGAATTCTGTTAATATAAGAGGTGTGAGACAAAGCAAATATAAGAAGCCATGTTTGCTAATTTCTGCTTGCCAGCATAATTTCACAAAATCCCTGACTCTGGGAAGTTCTCCAGAGAAAGGCTTTGAAGACAGAAGAGGATAGAGCACATGGCCCCTCACATCTCTTGACTGAGTCACCATATTCTTTAAAAGATGAATGACCCTCGTCCTTGCCTTCTCCTACACATAATATCTGATGGCGTTTGTCATTATGCCTCTGTAACTTATAACCGGATATATCCTTACATCCAAACCTTGATGGGCCTCTGCTGTAGTGTAACTTCTGAGCAAGTCTGATGTGATTTTGCAAACACTGAACCTTCACTGCCTGTAGTTAAGCAATGGGCTGAAACACCTGGCCAGAGCAGTCAGATAGAACTGCTTTTAGGTATAGGTGTCAGTGTATAGTGTCCTCAGTACCACATCTGAGTAAGACAAACTTCAATTTTTTTAAAGCTTTATTTTTTTCCTTTAGTAACAGAGGTAAGAGAGAATAGGAAGTAAGCTTTGGGAAGTTCCTGATGTGATGGTTAATTTTATACATCAACTTAACTGGGTCATGGAAAGCTCAAATAGCCGATTAAATGTTATTTCAGGTGTGTCTGTGAGGGTATTTCTGGAAGAGATCAGCATTTGAATTGGTGGACTGAGTAAAGCAGGTGGCCCTCCGTGTAAGGGTGGATACCATGTACTCACTGAGAGCCTGAATAGAACACAAAAGGCAGCAGAATGTTGAATTGGTTCTCTGCCCGACTACTGAGCTGGGACATTAGTCTTCTGTCCTGAGCACTCCTGGTTCTCAGGCCTGCCGACCTGGACTGGAATCTACACACCATCAGCTCTCAGGCTCAGGCCTTGGAACTTCACCCTCAACTTCTCTGCATCTTCAGCTCAGAGAAGGTGGACAGTGAGAACTCGTTAGCCTCCATAATTGCATGAGCAATTCCTTATAATAAATATGATCTGTATACATCTTCATAATCCTATTGGCTCTGTTACTCTGGAGAACCTTGACTTTAGTGTTTCAAAGGAGACAAAAAAAAAAATCTTTGTTGACTCACAACACTTCTGACACCAAGTGTATGGATTTTGCTCTCACATTAAACAATTCTTCAACACTCTAGACACCAACTGGGTGTCCTAAATTCAACCTTGACACTAACTATCCAGAGTTAATGCGCAGCACACCCCACAGGTTAACAGGTTAATGGCTTAGTCCCACAAGTCTGCCCCCCACTTCAGATACCCATCACAGGTACCAAGTGACAACTATACTTGGTCATCTGTACTTCTGACTAACAAGCTATAAATTGGGGCTTCCCACAAGCTACACCTCAGGTTTGATAATTTGTTGTGATAGCTCACAAAACTCAGGAGAGCTTCCATTTACCAGTTTATTATGAAGAATATTACCAAGGATGCTGGTGGACAGCTGAAAAGGTACACAGGACAAGGTATTGGGGGCAAGGGGCACAGATCTTCCAGGCCCTCTCCAGCAACTCCTTGTGCTCACCAACTTGAAGCTCTTAGAGTTGTTTTGGAGGCTTCATTACATAGGCATGATTGATTGAATCATTGACAGTTGGTGACTGAACTCGATCTCCAGCCCCTGTCTCCTCCTCATAGGTCAGGGAGTGGGGCAGAAAGTTCCACCCCTCTGATCACATGGTTGGGTCCTCAGATGACTATCTTCCCTTCTCCAATAGTTACTTCATTAGCATAAACTCAGGTCTGGCTGAAAGGGGCTTATGAATAAGAAAAGACGCTCCTCCTACGTCTTTCACCCAGAGAATTCCAACTGTTTTAGAAGGTTTGTGCCAGGACCCAGGGTCAAAGACCAAACATACATTTCTTATTATATCACAATACCCCAAACACACCTATGTGGATGTCAGAAACCACAAACACAAGTATACTAGGGAAGTCTTCACAGCTGGCTGCATATGCATGGGTCCCAGAAGTCAGTCCAACAGGCATCAGTACATCTGATGGAAAGAACTTAGTCCTGAGAGTCAGGATTTCCATACTTGAGTCTCAGAACTGCCAGTAACTTGTATGACCTTGGATATGACACCTGAACCTCTCCTGGGCTGTTTCCTCATTAATAACTGAAGAGGTTTGACTATGACCTCAAGATTCTCTCAACTCTAAAATGTCACGGATTCTGGGATAACCTAGTATCACCATTCATATATATTTTCTCTGCCATTAACTAACTACAGTGTTGACTTTTTTCCCTTTATGCAATCTTATTATTTGGATGAGACAAAAATGAGGGTTCAGGGAAAAGAAACGCAGAGAGGAGGCATTAAAAAAGGAGATGGGGAGACTCTACCTTCCAGAGGAAGGAGCTACGTGAATCGCTTTCTCAGAGCTGGGACACAGCTGCTCTTTGAGCCATGTCCCTCTTATTAAGACCTGATTCCCCTTCCCGGGTCACTCAAGTCCGCCATGTTCTCACACTCTCCAGCCACATCTGCAGTGATTACTCTTTGACATCCTCCATACCACCAGTCCCTCGCTTCACCCAGCCTTCCACCCTTTCTTCTCTCTCCAACCTATGACTTCCCTGTGAAGCCTGTCATCCACTGTCTTGTCATCACCCTTACCCTCCTCACTCCAGTCGCTCTCTACCCCACCATCACCCACCATATGAGTCAACTACTAAGTGCAGCTGAACAGAGCCACATCATACCCCAGATTGACCTTGTGACAAATTTGGGTTATGTCAAAGAAAACTAGAGCCAGACAGAATTTAAAGTGGTGAAAACAAATTGTATTCAGGCCTACTGCAATAGAGAAAGAAGGATCCCAACATAGATCTGGGCTCCAATCCAATTATATCAGGTACAAATGGGGATTTATAGCCAAGAAGTGGGCATTGATGGGTGAAAAATTGCTAAGAGGAGACAACTGGGGGGAATTTTAGCCAAACTAATCTAACAGAATTCCTACTGAAGGCAGGCCAGGGTGATCAAAAAACAAAGATGGGAAGAGAAGTGTTTTGAATAGATACCAAAGGTGATCAGGTATCTAGGGTGAGGGATTCTTGCTAAACTGCCTTGGCAGTGCTACTTGATAAACTGGATTTTACAAGGTGGGGCATGGTGGCTCACACCTGTAATCTCACACTTTGAGAGGCAAAGGTGGGAGGACTGCTTGAGCCCAGAAGTTCAAGACTAGCCTAGGCAACTTGGCGAGACCTCATCTCTACAAAAAATTAAAAATTACCTGGGCGCGGTAGTATGTTGTAGTCACAGGTACTTGGGAGGCTGAACCTAGGAGTTTGAGGCTGCAGTGAGCCAAGATTGCGCTGCTGTACTCCAGCCTGGACGATAGGGTAAGACCTTATTTCAAAAATAAACAAAAACAACAACAGCAACAAAAAACCTGGATTTTACAAAGAAGTGCACACAAAGGTTTAGGAGACAGTTCAGAAGCCTGACTGAAACGTGGCCAAGTTTGACTAAATCTGTGTTAGTCATGAGCATTTCTTATCCACCCTTTACTATGTCCCTGCTCGCCTCTTTCCCCATCCCTCATGACATTTATTTTAACCTTTCGCTGCTCTTCTGGTGTGCCCAGTCCTCACCTTTCTCCCTACAGATGATCCCAACTTCAACTTAGCAAGTCTACTTGCCTTGACTTTTCATCATACACCTGCAAACTCATCTTTGCCTGTAACCATGCTTACCTCCTTCCTTCCCGCTCAGAGGGTGAGCAGTCCCTCTTCCTGCTAAAGTTTAAGGTTTACCCTCCAGGATTATGATCTTACCTTTGCCTGTATTTAGATGTCTTCCTTCCACTAGCTTCTTCCTCTCAACTCAAATTAACAAATCTTTTTAAGTCAGAACTCTCATAGCTGCGAGTGACAGAAACTCAACTCAAACTGGCTTAGGTGCAAACAGAAAAAATATGTTTAAGTGTATCTGTCTGGAATCTTAACTGTAACAAGCAGAACCCATTCTAACTAATTTCAGTGAAAAATTATTAAAGGTCTATAGGTAGCTCATGTAATGTCTGGCACGATCAGAAAATCTGCTTGGTGGCCACATAGGCTAGACAATGTTCAGATCACACTGCCAACCTCTCCAGGGAGGAAGCCACCACTACTGGCACAATGAATGCTGGGCATTCCTACATTAAGCTTATAGAAATGAAAGGGAAAAAAACAACAACAGAAATGCCCATAAAGGGAAAGGATTACTAATGACCTGCTCAGAGCTCTCTCACTCGTGTTCCTTTCTCATAGACCAGCTTTCTCCTTGCAGCAAGAATATGGCTGCAGATAGTTCAGGCTTACATTCCTCCCACTCCACAAAAGCGTTCTTTCCACAGCTCAACTTCAAAAAATCTGATTGAACCAACAAGATCACAGACCCCAGTGACAGCCACTAGTAGAATCACATGATCCAGTGTAGCATTTCCTAGAAGAAAGAAACTGCCCTTATAAGTTCCAGTTTCTCAACCATAGTCCTATTGAAATGTGGGGGTGGGTAATTATTTGTCAGTGGGTGGAGCAAGGATAGATACCTGTCCGTTGCAGGACGTTTAGCAACATCTTTGGCCTCTACCCACTATTTGTCAGTAGCACCCTCCCTCTCCAATCGTGGCAAACAAAAGTGCCTCCCAATGTAACTGGGCACAAACTTGGCCACTCACCACTCAAAGCCAAACTTGGGAGATGAGAGATAATGAAAGGAAAGTGACTTTATTCCAAAAGCCAGCAGATGGGCAAATGGCCAGGCTCACACCTCAAACAGTCCACTTCAACTTTTGGGCTGTGTGCAGAGGTTTAAAAAGGGAAACTTGACAGGAGGAGCACGTGGGAGTGACAGTGGGTACTGGTCTACATGATTTGTTCCAGTGACTATCCTGAACTATGGCCCCATCTGATGTCCAGGCTGGCACCATCTCAGAGCTGTAGATTTACATGGCCTTGAGGTAATCTCCAGGTGGGGGACAATCTCACTGCCATCTGGTTTGCTTCAAGATTAGCCTCCAGAACTTCTAAGGCAGCACATAGTTAGATAAGTTAACACAATTCACAGGAGTGTCTGGTGGAAAAATGGAGGAAAGAGAGGGAAAGAGAGAGAGAGAGAGAAGAAAAAACTTTTAAGATAAAACTCTAAGAATCTTAGAAGAAAGCTGAGGGAGCACACTCTTGGACATTGGAATAGGCAATGATTCATGACCAAGTCCTCAAAAGTAAATGCAACAAAAGCTAAGCTTGACAGGTGGGACCTTATCAAACTAAAATGTTTTTGTACAGCAAAAGAAACCATCAAGAGATTAAAGAGAAACGCACAAAATGGGAAAAATATATTCATAAGCTATGCATCTGACAAAGGTCTAACATCCAGGATCTACATGGAATTCAAACAAATTGACAGGAAAAAAACAACCCCATTAAAAAGTGGGCAAAGAACATGAACAGACACTTCCCAAAAGAAGACATTCAAGCGGTCAACAAACATGAAAAAATGCTCAGCCTCACTAATAACCAGAGAAATGCAAATTAAAACTGCCATGAGATACCACCTAATACCGGTAAAGATGGCTAGAAGTCAAAAAGCAACAGGTGTTGGCACAGCTGCGAAGAATTGGGAACGCTTCTACACTGTTGAAGGTAAGCTGGTTCAACCCTTGCAGAAAGCAGTGTAGCAATTTCTCAAAGAACTAAAAATTGAGCTTCCATGTGATCCAGCAATCCCTGTCTTGGAGGAAATACCCAGAGGAACATAAATCACTCTACCAAAAAACCCTCCTGCACGCATACGTTCATTGCAACACTATTCACAATAGCAAAAACATGGAGTCAACCCAGATTCCCATCAAAAGTGGACAGGATAAAGAAAATGCAGTACATATACATAATGGTATATTAGGCAGCCATAAAGAAGAACAAAATCATGGCCTTTGTAGCAACATGGATGTAGTTGGAGACCATCATACTAAGAAAACTGTCACAGAAACAAAGAACTGACTACCACATGTTCTCTGTCATAAGCAGGCCCTGATCACTGGTCACATGAGCCCAAAGGTAGAATTGGCAGATGCTGGACACTGCTAGGGGAGGAAGAGAGGAAGAAGGGAGGGAGGCATGTGGCAGCACACTGGGTACCTGGTCCACTATTGAGGGAGAGAGGGCCAGCTAGAAGCCCAAACTTCAACTTATGTAGTAAATACTCACTTGTACCCCACCACTCTAAAATAAAAATAATAAATAAAAATAAAATACATTTTTGAAATGAGAAATTCAGCTACACCAACATTGCTAAATGTGGAAAATCATTTCCATTGGGGAACCAGTGAAGTATACAAGGACTTCCTTGCTGAGCTGCGCAGCAATATATTCCATTTCTTCCCTTATCACCCAGCCTGCAGCAGGCCTGATCACAGCAAATCGCACTTCCAAACCCCCTCTCTATCTCAGACCTCTCTCCTGAGCTCTAGGCTAATATGTCCACCTGCCTGCTGCTCATGTCTCAGGCAAGGTATCCTATAAGTAACTCAAAACCAGCATGCCTAGACCTAACTCATCATTTTTCCTCCAAGACTAGATTTTTCTTCCGCGTGTCTAGTCCTGGTTACAGGCATCACTGTTGGTCAGCCACCCGTCCCAGAATCCTGGCAGTGTTTCTTGGTCCTTCACTTCCCTCACCAACTCCCTCTCCTACATCTAAGGAAGTGGATTCTTTTGTTTTGTTTTGTTTTGTTTTGAGTCACGGTCTCACTGTGTCACCTAAGCTGGAGTACACTGGCATGATCACAGCTCACCACAACCTCAACCTCCTGGGCTCAGGCAATCCTTCTGACTCAGCCTCCTGAGTAGCTGGCACAAACCACCACAACCAGCTCATTTTTAAAAAATTTTTGTGTAGAGATGAGGTCTTACTGTGTTGTCTAGGCTGGTCTCAAACTCCCAGGCTCAAGCAATCCTCTCATGTCATCCTCCCACATCAGCCACCCAAAGTGCTGGGACTGCAGGCATGAGCCACCAAGCCTGGGCTAAGGAAATAGATTTTAATAACACCTTGTATTCTTCTTCCTACCTATTTATATTGCAATAGTTTTCTACTGGTCTTTTAATTTTGTTAAATTAAGTTTAGCCCAAAGTTGCCTCCTTATATATTTTGGATTTGACCTAGAGGTTTCTCTGCAACCTTTCACATGGTGAACTGTAACCTAACAGGATGTGTAAACAGACTGTAACCTACTCTTGTACCAATCACTGAGTTTCAGCCAATCAAAGGCAGCCAAGTGTTCAAACCAGGTTCCAATAAAACAAAGGGTCTAGCTTAGGCCCGTCCGGTCCCTCAATTCCATTTTCTGTACAGCACTTTCCTTTTTCTGTCCATAAATCTTCTTCCACCACATGGCTGTGCTGGAGACTCTCTGAGCCTCCTCTGATTGGGGATTTGCCAGATTCTTGAGTCATTCTTTGCGCAATTAAACTCTGTTAAATTTAATTTGTGTACAGTTTATCTTTTAACAATTTCTCCTCTCTCTAATTTACTTTCCAAATTGCTTAAGTTTTTCTTTTTCCTAAATGCAAATTTGATCATGTTATCCCATGCTTAAAATTCACAGATTTCCAGTAGATCCAAATTACCATGGAAAATAGAATTCTTTAACAAGGTGCACAATGATCTTCCTGAACTTTTCCACAGCTCTCTATCTCTGACCTTACTCCACCTCTGCTTTCTTGCTAACATACTACTTAAAAATCCCAGGTTTTGCATTTGTTATGTCCCCTGCCTGCTCAAACACCCTCCCCTACATTCTTAGTTCACCTGGTGAACTCCCACACCTCCTTCAAGATCAGTTGCAAACATCTCTTAATTTTTCCTCTTAAGGCTCCTCCTTGACCACATGTTCCAACATCATAACTGCAGCCTCATGAAATACCTCAAGCCCTGGCCACCCAGCTGGTCTGCCTGAATTCCTGACCCACAGAAATTGGAACATTAAAAAAAAAAAAAAGTTTGCTATTTTAAGCCACCAAATTTGGAGTAATTTGTTATAGAGCAATAGATGACTAATCCAAATAGTCTACTTATAGTAGGCAACATGACTGAAATTCTAGACACAAATTTCAAGCTGAGCGTGCTCAGGCTCTCTAATTCAAGCTTCATCTGACTTTGAACGATACTCATGACCTTTCTTTTATTTCTCCAGTTTCATTTGAAACACAGTAAAAATGATTATGTTAAAGATTCTAATGGATTACCTAATCAGTGCTAACAAAGTAATATGCAAAGGAAGAGTTCCCAAAGAATGTTTATTTAATATGGTTTAAAGACTCAGAATGGGAATTGAAAGTGCATCAAAACAGTCTCCTCTGACATTCAGATTTCTATCTCTCTAAGAATCAGAGTATACAAGATATGAACAGAAAATCTCATTCCAACTTTTTAGATAATCTGTTAGGAGAGTAATTTTGATTTTATAAAGAAAACTCTCCACTATAAAGAAAAGTTCTAAATGTTTCTATATAGTTAGTTTACTCATTTTAAAAAGTAGTACGTGAAAACCACTGAAGTGTCCATCAAAGGAGAATAAACAGTGGGTTATTCACATAATGGAATGATATCCAGCAACAATAAGACACAGCAACACGGAATAATCTCAAAACATTTTGAACAAAAGAAGCAAGACAGAAGAAAGATCTATTTTATCTGATTCTATTTATATCAAATTTAGAAAAGGAAAACTAAGCTATGGTGACAGAAATCAGAATAGCTGTTTTAGGGGGTCCTTTTTTGAGGGCAAGATTGACAAAAGGGGGGAAGAGAGAACTTTCTGGAGATGATGAAAGGTTACATATCTTGACTTGAGTGATGGTTACATGATGTATATATTTTTGCAGACCTTCAATTAATATACTTTAAGTAAATCTTACCTCAGTCTAAAGAAGACAACATAAAAAATAGTAACGTAATACCAAAATCAAATTATGCTTCTCTATTGGAGGGATAATCATTCTCTCAGAAGATGTAAACAGGGCATTCAAAACACCAATAGAAAGAGTCTGCACACCACACAAATGAAACAAAATCAGTGATTTCAAATATTTTTCAGAAACTACCTTTGAGAAAAGTAAACCCCGATAAATGAATTCCTAGCATAAGCCACGTCTTCTCTCTCAAGCTGGACTTGGGTAGGAAAATCACCCAACTCGCCTAGCTGCTTTGTTCTGAACAGAGAAAACTCGTCCTGCACAGGAAAGGGACCCTCACGCTGCCAAAAGACCCAGAGCCCAGCGAATGAGTAAACAAGCAGGCGGCAGGGGCGGGAGTCAGATGGTTCCCGTATGACTCAGCCTCCAGGAATCCCATGTGGCCAGAAAGGAGAGCAGAGGGAAAATATACAAGGCCCTCACAGTTCCCTCGAGACTGCCTGAGTGATGGATGTGAGCTGTTGGTACCGAAAGGGAGCGACTGGCACATGTGTCAAGGCTAGGGAAGGCAGTGCCTCCTCCACTTGACAGGAGGGAGACAGCCGGGGAGGAAAGAATCGCTTGCCACAGGGAGGGCAGAAAAAGTGTGCACGGTAGGCTCAGTGAGGCAGAAGGTGCCGCGCAGGGAGAAAGCATTTAGCAAAGAATTAGAGCATCCAGCAAGTCAAAACAGATCCCAGATTCCTCACCTGGTACCCCGGTCCGCTCTGCCCTTGCCCGCTGCTCAGCATCGGTCATTCCCCTTGGCCTCAGCGTGAGGTCCATAAAATCTCCAACATGGTTCATGGGTCCTTTATTATTCCACCCCAACACACATGACAAACCGAGGGAGATTCTACAAAGATACTGAGTTTACTCAGAATGAGCGGGGGATTTGCAAATCCAAGATATGCGGGCTGTGGCAACCACAGGACATCCAAAGGGGGGATGTAAGGGGAAGCTTGTGAAAGCAAAAGGGAGAAAGGATATTGGTTGCAAGGACTTTATGCAGGAGTTGATGACACCTGTTAGTGGAGAGCGTGTGTCAGACTACTGTTCTCCTGACTAATGCAGCAAGCTGCAGTTTGAGAATACCTTGGCAAAAGCTTTCATTCCAGGCATCTGTGCATGAGTGCCCTTCAGGGAGTCTCTAATAATTCTCATCATGGGCATGGGTGTCTGAGAGCCCTCCATTCTCAGCCTCGAGCCCTATTTACTTGTTAGATTTTGACACAGGTGACTCCGTTTTGATTCTGGCAACTTTCACACATGGATTCTTAGAGAATTACGTCTCCACCTCCCCCTGGTGGTCCCCTGTCCCCATATGGTTTCCTCTGGGTGTAGCTCATAGGTCATTCCTTGTGTAGAAGTCTTTCCCAACCAACTTCCATAATTCAGATTAGATACCTTTCTGTGGGTTACCTAGCACCAAGTACCTTCCTCTATGGTAAACTCTGCCACAGTGTATCAGGGGTTGTCTATTGACTTTCTTTTTAACTATGAAATAGTTATAGAAAAGTAAGGATATTTTGTCACCAAGTAAACCTTGTTACAATTAAATACCTTGCTAAGTAAACAGATTTTTAAATAAAAAAAATATTAAAAACACAATAGTGTTACTGTTGTTAGTCCTGTATATAGATTTTCATTATTTACTTATCTGATCAAAAACAATACATAGTATTACCTGATATGTTTCAAATTTGATACAATGAAGCATGTACTTTTTTCACTCTATGTTGTGTCTTGACATATTAATGGAAAAAATAAGACTGCAAGAAACAAATCATTATCCTTGATGAACATAGATGCTAAAATTCTCAACAAGATTCTAGCAAACCAGATCCAACAACACATCTCAAAAAATCATCTACCATGACCAAGTAGGCTTCATCCCTGGGATGCAGGGCTGGTTCAACATCCACAAGACCATAAACGTCATTAAATACATCGACCAATGTAAAGATAAAAACCACATGATTATATCACTAGATGTGGAAAAAGTTTTTTATAAAATCCAGCACCCCTTCTTGATAAAAACCCTTGAACACCTAGGCATAGATGGAACATACCTCAAAATAGTAAGAGCCAACTATGAGAAACCCATTGCCAACATGCTGCTATACAGATAGAAATTGGAATCATTTCCTCTGAAAACCAGAACAAAACAAAGATGCCCACTCTCAACCCTCCTGTTCAATATAGTATTGGAAGTTCTAGTTAGAGCAATCAGACAAGAGGAGGAGATCAGGGGTATCCAAACAGGAAAAGGGGAATTCACGTTATCCCTCTTTGCAGACGACGTGATGCATACCTCGAAAACCCAAGAGAATCTGTCAAAAACTTCCTTGCACTGATAAAGGACTTTGGCAAAGTCTCGGGTTATAAAATAAATGTGCAGAAGACAGTCGCACTTCTATACACCAACAATAAACAAACAGAAACCCAAATAAAAAGCAAAATCCCATTCACAATAGCCACAAAAAGATGAAGTACCTGGACATCTTTCTAACCAGAGATGTGAAAGACCTTTACAACGAAAACTACAAAACACTGCTCAAAGAAATCAAAGATGGCACAAACAAATGGAAAAATATTCCATGCTCATGGATTGGAAGAATCAACATTGTTAAGATGTCCATCTCACCCAAGGCAATCTACAGATTTAATGCAATACTCATTAAATTACCAGCAGCAATCTTCTCAGACCAAGAAACAACAATACAGGAATTCATATGGAAACATACATGACAACAAACAGACCAATGAAACAGACTAATGAAACAGGATAGAGATTCC
>CAUYQG010160316.1:0-15374 GCA_963574415.1 Tarsius wallacei | reverse complement strand
AACACGACCACCTCCCTTACCTAAACAAGGGTATAAGAACCCTCTTCTTTCATTCTGCGGTGCTCAACCTGGAAGCGTTAGCCCCATCAAGCCCGCTGAGCCAGTGCTTGGTGTAATAAAGTGCCACTTCCTATAATAGTTTCAGTGTCACGATCTCTCTGTCTTCCCACTGCATTATTCTGGTGCATTGGCCGGAAAAGCGGTGAGTTTGGAGACAGTGTGTTCCACCTCCTTTGTCATCGAGGTACAACCTCCAGGGCAACGGGAAGGGCAATCTCGCCTGGCGCACAACGGACCACTTGATCCATAGTTGGGAGGCCCCTCCCAGCGCACTGAGGCTCGGACCACAAAAGCACAACAGGGACCCAAGAAGCGAGGAACTGGCATAAGGATGACCACCTGACAGAAAGGACAGAAAGACCACCAGACGAAAAGTGTAGGGATAAGGGCCTTTGCATAAACCTGCCAATGGATGGCAGAAGGGGAGCTTGATCACCTCCCAGAGTCTACTAGTAATCTCCAGTCTGAAGGATAGGGCTGAAAGGCAGTGAAGAAAACACTGTCTGAAGATGAACCCGTAGACTCCTAGGATTAGGATGGAGGGTTGAAGAATGTGCTGTGTGATTGTGTGTGAATGAGATGGACAGCGGGAGGGCTCAACATAAAGTTAGTCTGCATTGGGGGTGTACCAACCTGCCAATTGCTGAGAGGTGTCTGAGATATCTTCGCAAGGAGTATGACCGGAGGGGGACGAAGCAGATATTTCCCATACCCCTCATTCTCTTATTTGTGTGTATCTGTCATTTTGAATCTGCTAAAAAGTTGGTTGAGTTATTATGCTTTGTTTATTGGGACATGTCGTCTTTTAAAAACTTGATTGTTGCATGTTTTTTTTAATGTCATTTTATGTTTCCCTCCTTTATTTGTGTGGTGTTTCTCCCAACCCATTGGCACTGTTAAAATTCCTGCCTTTTGTTGTTAAGGTTGTGGGAAAATTGCCTGCTGCATATATGAAGCACTACCGGTTATCTTGAATTCTTTCCGGGGATCTCACCCCTCCTTTCCTTAGCCTGTGTTCTCCTTCATAAATTCTGAAGGAGTTCATTCTAATCCACCTGTAAAGAAACATAGAAATGTCTTTTATATGCTACTTAGCCTTTTGCTAACTCAGTGCAAGTTAATGCTAGCCTTGGAGAAAATAATTTTGTAATCTTTCTCTGGTAACTAAGGGACTGAATAGGCTGTTCTTGTTTTCAAATGCTAAAAGCCAGGTTAGTTAAAAGTAAATTTGTTTCTAAGGGTTTAGGCCTTGCCTAAGATGGTAATCAACTGCTTGTCCCTATAAAGCTGTTGGGAAGTCTCTTAGAGTAGTGTAATGTATGCTGAGTCCCTACTTTATATTGTAATGCTAAATAACACTAATGCTTGCATTTTTGGCTATGCCTGCCTAGCACACCTCTTACAAGACTGGTAAAGCTTTAAATGCTGAATACTTTGCAGGACTTTATAAGGCATGGGAACTGGCCATTCCCACCTGATTAAGTCACCTAATAAGCTCGGTACTTAGCCTAAGGGACAGGTCAAGTACTAGGCACACTCTGTGGAGCATAAAGTGAGACCTAATCACTCTCATTTAATTGTCCATATCTTACAACTAAGGCTACCGTTTAGTAATTCATGAGGATTTTTGACAATTTTGCCTGTTCATAATTAGGAATGAGTAGAAACAGATCATTTTACATCTACGTGGTAGGTTCACTTTAAAAAGATTTTGCACCAGGCCATTTTGTATACATCATTGGAAAGTTGTGGAACAAAATTTTTAAAAAAAGGACTTCAAGGAAGGCTGAGAACACTCAGCTTGGAAGAAGCCATCAGGGTTCTAGGAATTCCTGACATTGCTGTTTATGGCTTTATTTAGTTATTTGTTTGTTTTAGAATTCTCCTTTAAGGAATAAATTGCAAGTGTTCAGAGCAAATTCTGGGTTTTCAAGAAACATGATCAAGAGAGTATATAGTGGTCTGTGTCCTCAGTCACCCCAGTGAGGTCAGATTTTGAATAATTGGAGCAAATTAAAATTACATTGTTTAAGATTTAAAAATAATAATAATAATAAGTGCATTATTAAAAATCAAATTTGAACTCACTACAAATTAACAGATAATAAGATTTTGAAAGGAGCAAAACTATCTGACAATTAAATTCACTTTGTAGACCTAAAAAAAAATGGTCAGAAGTTCTGTATGCAGAGACATTTTAAAAATTTATTTCACTACTTTGCAATCAAGATTATATCCTATAGAATACTAAGTACCAAACTCCAGAGACTTGACTCAGGACTATGAAATTATAGAAATTATAATTATAGAAAGCCTCTGAAGTTCTTAGAAACTGAAACATTAAGAAAAAAAAAGGGGGGGGAGAAGAACTCCAAAATGAGCACCAGCCAGAGGAAAGGTAAGCAAATTGGCAGTTGCCACTAAAGGCAAAGCTCCAGTTACCCAAAAGAGGCCTGATAAGGATGAACCTGCTAAGGGGAATGGTATTAACTCTATGAATGTGGTCAGTCTGGGCACTTAAAGCACAATTGTTCTTGACGGCCTAAACCCCAGGACCTTGTCCAACATCTGGACTAAAAAGCCACTGAAAGAGATGGTGCGGCCTCTCCCGAAGGGTGGAAACACCTAGCTCAGTGATGGTGGCTGGTGATTGAAGGGGGAGGGGCACGGCCCAGTGCAATGCTCTGTTTGCCATCAACCCAGAGAATCCTTGGGGCTATATGAATGTGGCTGGGGTCCACATTAATTTCTTAATTAATACTGAGGCTAAGTTTTTAGCCCTTGTGCTCATACTGAACTTCTTTCTCCTAAAACCTGCTCTCTAGTGGGAATTAAAGGTGTTCCAAAAGCTAAATGTTTCATCTAACAGTTACTAAAAGATGAATTCAAATTATAACTGTAAAAGGTTATCTATAAGTAAATAAAAGGGAAAGCAAAAAGCAAAGGAAAAATATAAAAAGGTTGTTGGTATACAAATAAGGTTTTAGTAAGAAAACAAAAAAGGAGAAATATAAGAAAAAAATATTTTTATCTAGAAAAAAGAAATAAGGTAAGTTTCTGTCCTATAATAAAGTAAATAGTTATAAGGATTTTTAAAAAGGGGCTAAAGAGCAAAAATAAAATAGTATAAGCATGCCAAAAACGGTATGAGGAAAGTTTATGAAAAAAATATACATACAGAAGAAATTCTATAAACAATCTAGGCATAATAAGGTCTTTGCTGGATGCAAGTCTCCAAACATTTTTGGATTTCTCTTCAAATTTTATATCAGATTTACTTGAGTGCCTAGTTCAAATTATAGTCTAAAACAATCTGTCAGGCTACCATCAGAGTCCAGAAATACATTCAAAACTCTCTGGAGGGGATCATTTACTGTTCTTTCATTTACCCCGAAGTCAAAGTATCCAAAGTAGTTCCTCAGATCCATTATAGCAGAATTAAGCCGACCTTCCAGGACTGGGAGTGCACTGCAGATTCGGCAGCTTCAGCCCTGCTCTAGAAGCCTGAGGACTCTCCAGCCCTGCTTCAGTCACACACCAGAGGCTGACTGATTGAGGCACGGCAGAAGATTGAGGATTCAGCTTAAGAACTCAGCAGACATTACTGATAAGCCATTGTTTTGCTTTGTCAACCTTTATATTTGCTAAACTGTTTGTCATTTTAATTGCTGTAGAACTAACTTTATTTGCTGTAAAATTAACAGAGTTGTCCCCATTGAGCATGTTAGAAAAGGGTTTCAATAGCATTTCCATTCTTTCTTATAATAGGAAGTGTTCTTGTGCTTTTATGTATTTCTACCTAAATTGGGTGTTTATCACTTCCCTCACACACCCAGCATGTATATGTATAGGAATTATCTGAACAGATGTAAGAGTTTTCCATCATTATTCATCCCAGCCAGGAGTTTGTTCTGGTGGCCAACAAGGCCTGTTTGGTATTGGGCATCTGCTTATGCAACTAAATCTTCTCAATGTACAAAGGGCTGTTTTAAATATATGGAAAGGTTGCATATGCCCAGCCCCCAGCATTATGGAAAGGCACATGTACCACAGGCATAATCCAGTCAGGATTTTTCCTCCTGCCTAACCCAAGGGGGGATGAACGAGGCATTCCCCTTTATAAAAGTCTCAAGACACGAGATGCTCGATCCCTCGACCAAGTTCCTAATATAGAAGGGACCCAGGTTTGAAAAAATAACAAATGGCCACCCCAGAGAATTATAAATACTTATGGCCCAGCCACATGGGCACAAAATGGGAGTCGGAAATGCCACACACCCATATATGTATATATGCTAAATCACATTATCAGGTTACAAGCTGTCTTAGAAATTATAACTAATCAAACAGTCATGGCATTTGAGCTTGTTGCTCAGCAGCAAGTCCAAATGCATGCAGCTATTTATCAAAACCGCTTAGCTTTGGACTACCTGCTAGCAGAAAAAAGAAGGAGTATGTGGTAAATTTAATAGCTCTGACTGTTGTTTGCAAATAAATAGTAATGGTAAAGTTATAACTGATAGCCACCAATGTTAGAAGACTTGCCCATGTCCCGGTGCAAAAATGGCAAGGCATAAAAATCCGCAATTACTTTGAAAACATGTTCTCGGGTCTGGGAGAATTTAAGTATATTATTGGATCTGTAGTCCTATTGGTGGGATCCTGTCTTATCCTCCCTTGCATAGTCCCAATAATTATAAATGCCATTTCTAAGTTTGTGGAAACAGTTGTTGAACGTGAAAACTGTGGCCCATATAATGTTAATGCACCAGATTAAGAATAATGATGCTCTAGATCTATAAAAGATCGAACATCAAGGAGGGAATGATGTGGCAGGAAGGGGGTTAGTAGCAATTAAAGGTATTTCCTTTCGAAAGTCAAGCAGCAAACTCTAAAGACCTGCCAGGCCGGTTTTGTTTGAAAAGACCAAATGGCCAGAGACTGATGGCTCTCATGGAAATGGAAAAGAGTAACTAATTTACAACTTATCTAAAACCCCTCTTTTGAAGTTGACAGTTTACAACCCTGCTTGCAGACCCTGCTGCCCTGCAGTTCCTGGAGACCATTTGTTCTTTAAAGGATCTGATTTTTCTGGATACCACCTTGTAAATTCCAAAGAGAATGTGTAATCGTTCAACATGACCCCCTCCCTTACCTAAACAAGGGTATAAGAACCTTCTTCTTCCAGTCTGCAGGGCTCGACCTGGAAGCATTAGCCCCATCGAGCCCGCCAAGCCAGTGCTACTTTCTATAATAGTCTCGGTGTCACGATCTCTCTGTCTTCCCACTCCACTACTGCTTTGATATCACTTTGACTGCAAAACTTATAATTTCATTCATTGCCTTCCAATTTTTAGCTATATTTACATAACAGAAATTTCTTTAACATTCTTTCCCATTTTCATGTAAAGTTGTATTTGCAATATGTTATACTGTTGCTCATTAATGTATTTCATTCTTGCAGGGCCATATAATTAATCATAAAAGTTGAAACAACACTTTGCTGACAATTTTAATAATATCCAGTCAAAATATGCAACATAGTTTTGCATATTTGGCAGTTTTATTCCCTGATCAGTTCTCAAAATAAACTTATACAATGTGTTTAGAAGAGATTCTGACATGGAGTGAGAGCTCAATAAATATTTGTTAAATAAATAAATTTTATTTTCATTATTTTGTTTATTCATTTAATCTTTAACAATTAATACATTTAATATTCATTATGGTGTCTATTTATTAACCAGATATTGTGTTAACTACTGAATTCAAAAGGAATTTGAAAATATAATTTTTTTCTAATAAATGTCCTTGTTCAGATATTTTATTCTACTCATGAAGTACACTGCAATGTATGGGGATGTTTCATGGGCCTAAAGAGTTCAAAATGTTTATTTCACTTGACTTTAGTGACCCGCTACACATCCAAATTATTGCTGCTCTAAAAAAATCACATGATGCAATATGAAGACAGACATTTATTTGAAGTTTTATTACACAAAAATGTTACACATTCAGTAACGTTATTCTCTGAAATAACAAACATGCACATGCACATGCATCTCCTGAATCTAAAATTAAAAATTTAAAGAAAAATCCAGGTTAAAAAGCATTCATTTCCCAACTATTGGATGAGTAAGTATAATCGGATTTTTTACAGAATTACATCTATCCACAAGTTAAAATTAGAAGGAGCTCTTCTGTATATAATACTTCATACACCCAAGGCATTGTAATTTATTATATCCTGCAGTTTGATCCCTCAAAGAAAGAAGAGACCTTAAATAAGAGGCCATGATAAACTCAAGACATTCATGTCATACATTATTTAGTCCCAACGATTATCATAATGGTATCCATGAACTTTCTTTGCTCATTATTTTTATGCTTGCTTAAAAATAGCTGTCAGCTGTACTGTCTCATCCTCTAATCGTCAGAAACACAGAGCTATGCAAGGTTGGTCTCAGTGAGTACTTGGCAGGGAGCTTTCAAGAACTGCTGAGACTCCTGCTAATTCAGTGGGTGGTGAGCTTTCTTCTGACTTTGGCTCTGATGAAGTTCTTCTCAAGAATATTACAGACCATGCCTGATTTTCCCAGCAAAAAAGACTACAGTTAACAACAATACATTATATAATTTCAAGGAGCTACACAGAGGACATTGAATGTTCTCAATACAAAGTAATGATAAAAGTTTGAGATGATAATCATGCTAACTATCCTGATTTGATCACTATGCAGTTTCACAACATTACCAGGCACCCCATAAATATGTACAATGATTGCATATCATTTTAAACCAAAAAGATAATTTATGCTATCATCACTTCCTGGCTCAGAATGTGGAGTTGTAAATGGTGTGCCATTAGATAAGCTGGTTCCAAATTGCTACATGTAATAGAGATAAAAAGAAATACAGCATTCCTTCCTATGCTTCTTTACCCAGAAAGGTAAATACAATCAAGAAACAGGTAAAATCAAGAAAAGAAAGCATTTTCTTTCAAAGGGAAACAATTACATTTCATTCAGGTGTTTACCAAAATAATAGAAGTAGAGCAGTCAAGAGAGGAGGTAGCATTTTGAATTTGGTGTTAAACTAGATTATAAGCTAATTCCAAAGCTCTCCAAGCCTTTGCATCATTTGTGAATGGGCCTTACAAAGAAAAATGAGATATATGTACTTTGCAAAACAATGTAGAAAGTAAAATGTCATTATTTTTATTATGTGGCTAATATTTCCTTCAAATTGACTAAACTTTAAACAGACTTCTTTCAGATTCTAGACCCTGACCTTCCTCTTCTAAGAGCATTTACTTTTGAAAACCAGTAGTTATAAATTCTTCCTCTTCTCCTTTGAGGTGTAAATATTTTTTAAGCCTCTAACCAGTTTCACAATCCAGGACCATCTTTCTCAAGGACCTGGGGCCATTCTTTTGAAATGTAATCATCAAGGAAGCTAGGCCTTTCTCTACCAGTCTCTTCAGGAGGCTTGGAGCCTAACTTCTGTGCTTGCCTCACTCTATGTCATAAAATTACCTCCTTTCATGAAGATAAGAGAAAGTTTACTTTTCCTTAGGGTAAGACCTATTAGCAAACACAGATGGCCTACCATCTCCCTAGTTCCCACCACAGTTGTTAAAAATCCCCAGCCCTTTTTTTCAGTTGAGTTTAGATGGTGCTCCAGTTCTCTCTCCTTTATTAAAAGAGCCTTGTTTAATGCTGTCTGGTTCAGCTTTTACCTTGATACATGCTAACGAGATTTCATTGTGCGTTTCTTATGCAGCACAGAAATCACCTTTGGTGGTCATTCCTATTTGCTGAAAAATGACCCCAAAACTGAGTAAAATATTAACATTGCTTGGCAAGTCCATTCTCAGCAGATCTCAGTGAACACAGTGTGATTCGCACAGCTCTAGATCTGCACACTGAAGCGGAAATAAATGACTTCCTTAATGGCACACTTCATCCTAGTAACATTTACTCATTTTTTATTATTAAATCCTCTCCTTGCCTAAAAAACCCCCAGAAGCAACAGTAAAATATCATTAATTAAAAGTGAAAAAAGTAATAAAATTGCAAAATAAAACTGAGTAATAACAAGTATGCATTCACAGGAAAATAAAATCCTAGAGATTATAGACCACACAAACTCTCACAAACCAGGTGATATCATCATAAAGACATTTTAACACTTATCATATTCTTATGTCTTATCAATTTTAAAAATGTGTAATATGATATTCACTTTTTATAGTTTTAGGACAATTGAAGTTTATGTTCCTATAATGCACATGATAAAATATCCCTAAAATTTTTAAACACACACACACACATTTGATTTTGCTTTTGCTTTTTTACAATATCCAAAGTGAATCTTTTTTAGTAATGCATAAAAGACTGATGCTTCCATCTGAGAGTAAAAACAGGTTGCCAAAATTTATTACTTAACAACACAATTAATTATTTCAATACCAAGTCAGACTAAGATTACAAAAAAAAGGTGATTTCTCAATTAGATATTACTTGTAGCAAAAAAATACAATGTTTCTGGTCTTCTAAAATCTATGATATACACTGGTCCAAAAGAGGGATTAATTATGCTTGATCAAAATGTGTACAGTTAAGTATCATGCAGAGAAATATATGTAAAATGTGTATCTCCGATTTAATTCAATAACGGTGCCATGTTCTTTTCAGCACAGACCTGGGAGTCATGGTTCTGTTCACTGGGTATGCTGGGTACAGTGCTATTGAGAAGCTATTGGATTAATTGTCATGTTAATTAGCATCAACAGTGTGCTCACTGTGGGCCTTTCTGTATTTTTACATTCTCAGAAAAGAAAATAAACGTTTAGTGTATCACAAATTTGATATACCTATTGAAATAAAAGTCTCAGTAAACAATTTGACAGCACTAATGAACAGGTTATATATTTTCTATTTCCAGCTATACCGCAACACACACACACACAAACACACACACACACACACACACACACACATACACAAGTGCTTGCCTCCCATGGACGCAAAAAATGTACTTTTTTTAAATGCTAAAGGTTATGCAAATAATGCTACAGTGAAGAATATTATAATACATGACAATTGAGACACTTAAAAAAAGTAAATCAGGGATGTAAAAAGCTTTCATTTTTTAATTTACAAATATTTAATTGATCGATTAGGTGCCAAAATTATTTTTTTTAACTTTAAATTATTTGAAAGTTGTTCATAACTGTGAAGCAAACCCAGAGAAAATCTCTACTGCTAAGCCTCATTGCTGTAACTTTAAAAGTTTCCCAAACTCAAACTGGTAAATCTCCATTTTTCATTGTCCTACATATTGACCATACATAAAACTAAAAGTTTGTTCACACAGAATTTAATTTTGTGATGTGATTATGATTACAAAAGCTCTAAGGAGCAAATATCTTATTTATTTAATTATGTGACCTTATTTGAAGAGACAAGGCAACAATAGACATTGATTGAGGATGAGAGAAACCTCAATGACAATTCATTATCATTGTCATTAAGGTTACATCTGCAATCCCCAAGAAACCGTGTAAATGAAGGTCACCCATAATATCTGTACTTTAATTATGAAAGTCAGTGCAGGAAACTAATTAAAACCAGGATCCCCAAAGTCAGAACAACCTGGATTTGAGTCCAGATCCATTATGAGCTGTGTGCTTCAAGGTCACCATTGGACAATTTTATACTTCTGTAGCATCAACAGCATAAAAGCATAATATTTAAAGTATAGTAAATATACTGATGCATATAATGTAATTTTTTGCATCACCTGGAATAAACTAAGACACAATAAATATGTCACTACTAAAAAAAAAAAAGCAATTCTCTCTGGCAATATATACAAAACCATCTAACCTTTTTTTCTATATTTTAAAGATATAAATCTACTAGTTTTATATAAGTATCAAGTTTTTACATAGTTGCATTTTATTTTTACTTTTTTACATATAAATTACAAATATTTGCATATAATTCACTTATTTATTTTGTTATTTTATCATTCCATATAGAAAACAACACATTTCTAGGAGTGCCCACTACATTTTGATAATCTGGTGGTAGTTGGGAATAAAATAGTGAGCAAAATCAACTTGATTTCTGCCCTTTTAGAATTGACAATTTAGTATTAAGGGTAAACACAGATATAAAATTCCTACAAACTATAACATTACAGCTGAGTCACAGGTAGTATGGTCTGTCCTCTTTGGAAAGTAGCATGTATGTCCTCTATGACATGGTGCTAAAGTAAGAGCTGAAAGATAGTGAAACCTTAGTGAAATCTCTAGTGACAAAGAATATGACTATGAGCAGTTATTTGTCTCTTTGTCTTAATCCCAAGTACAATAAGACGATGGTGAGGATTTTGTTAAATTTTGTTTGAAAAAATCTTTCATCTACATGTGAAAATAGATTCATATGGGTGAACACACTAAGAAACCATTTGGGAAACATAATATGTTATAATAGTCCAAGGAAGAAGTATCACAGTGTGCTACAATTACAGTAGGTGATGTTGGTGATAAACGGGAAAATACCTGGCAGATAACACTGATCTGTGCAGTGATGGATTTTAGTAAGCTGTGGGTAAGGCAAGATGAAAGAATAACACCAGGATTCTGCCATTTTCCGATGTAAGACACACTTGATAAGGATCAGATCTGCTCACTTCCATCAGGTTAAGTTAGAATTTGCACTGAGACATGTAGGAAATGTCAAGTTGCATATTACTGTGGTCTTTATACTGATGATTTCTAATTACTGCATTGCGTTCCAGTGACTGTATATCCTACATTTTGGTTACAATTCCACAATTGCTGAGCAGTTAACTCCTTTCAATTTCTCATTAAAATAAATATTACTATAACTGAACATCTTTGTGCCATTAACTTACTCCTTGTTCCAGCTTATTTACTAGGTTGAATATGCTAGAAATAGAAGCCCAAGCCCAACCAGTACTTAAACTGTTTCTGCACTTAAAACTGACACATAGGTTCCCAAAATATTGTAATTATTTAGACTGTCATTAGCACAGCATAGATGTACAAGTTTAATTACACTCATGTTCAGGACAAGCCCCATAAAGCATACTCCCCACGCTATCAGGCAATCTATATTAAGGAAGATAAGAAATCTCTTCAATTCCAGGCTGAAGCAACCTTTCTGAGATTTCTGAGTGCTGAATATTTACTTCCCTGCATTGACTGCTAGTAGGAATATCTCTGATCTCACAGCAAGTTTTTCTGGCAATGTAGCCTAACACTCTAACATACTGGGTAATCAGGCATTACTATAGTACTTTCAGTCTAGGTCATAACCCTATTAAATTCTTAATCTTATTTAAAACAATATTTTCTCTTTAAAATAATATTGACATTAAAAATTTAAATCAGGATATAAATAATGTAAATTGTATATGCATATTTATTAGTATAAACTATACCCTTTTCTCACATACATACATATACATACATTCATATACATATATACATATACAGATGTGTTTGGGTATGTATGTATATATACATATTTTTTCTTCTGATATGTAGTCCCACTCTTCAGATGCAAATTATGTTAGCATATTTTTTTGTACCTTTCCAATATCCTTAAAAATTTAGGGGGGTTTCCCAATTTTATGAACACAAAAAAACAAATCATGCCTATTGTTTGGTAAATTATTTTGTTTTTGTTTTTTTTTTGAAACAATATATTTTTTTGAAACATTCTTATTTTTTTAAGCAACTGCAAAATCTCCTGTTTTAAGTGCACATAATTTTGTGTATCATTATTATTATGTGGACATTTAGGTTTTATCCATTTGTTTTGGTTTTTCCAAAAATGGTCCCATGCTCATCTTTGTGGAGATCTGTACATAGATGTCAAAATTTGTGATCATTAGCAAAGAAAACATGAATAAATTAATGTCTTTGGGTGTTAGTTTTCTTATCTATTAAATAAGAACTAATGGCTAGAAGATATTTCCTCTCAACTCAAACCATACAGAACACTTCTATTTTGGTCCCCTTTAGCTGGATAATTTTGCTGAGAATAAAGAATTAAAGATAAAAAGTTCACTCAGTGATATAATCCACCATTCACTATAAATAAGCTTGAGAACAAACCTACGTTTGTATCCTGTTCCTACTCACTGCCAAAAATATTAGTGTGTGGAAATTTCCCAACCAGAAGATGACTTCTTTCTAAAAGCGAGAGCTGTTCTAATGTTCTTGTGGCTCCAATAGAGGGAGGTCTTCCAACTATGGGAAAGGATCTTCTTGTGGAGGCGTTTTCTCATATCTTCACATTTATATACCATTTTTCTTCCATGATATCAAAATCAGAGGATTTTAGACACAGGGTGATGATTACACCATATTAATAAGATAAATCCAGAATATGTTGATATGCAAGTGTGTGTGCGTGTATGTATACGCATTCTATTTGGCTGTAATCTGTATTCAATTTGAAACTGGCTGTGTTTGAAAATGCATTTTAGAGCTAAGTATGTGTTTACTTTTTAAAAGAAAAACAGTGATTAAGTTTCCAGGCGAATTCCTAAGATTGTATTTGACAGATAATGTATCTGAAAGGAAAAAAAAAAAAAGATTAAAGGAGTGGTAAGGAGCAGAACGTGGATCCTGGGAATTAAGGAGCAGTGATAGGGTAGGTTTGCCCTCTTCTCCCTTCTGCTGCCAGTTAGGGTTAGCAAAAGTTTCAATTAGAGGAGACAGATGAAGGACTTTATTAGCAGTAAGAAGAAATGGAGAAGTACAAGTCAGGTCCTTTACACATTTCTTCTATTTCGGCATCCTGAATTGGCAACAGACAAAGATGTGTTTCTTTTTTTTTTCTCTTTTTTTTCCCCTCATTTCTCCCTCTTCTTTCTGCTCTTTCACTAGTATATCAGACCCAAATTCTAATTCACTGGAATTAAGGCAAGGTAAAAAGTAGGAGTGATGTGTGTAGATGAGAAACTGCATCTGCCAGAAAGAGGTTCTTCAGTAAACGGGAGAAAGATGAGGGAGAAACAGAATCTTCAGAACAGAAAGCAAGCTCCAGAACAGGCTCTTCCTCCATAGTACATGAAGACGAATCTCACAAGTTAGAACTTTAAATGTAGCTTTAAGGGCAACAATGTACAATTGTATATTAAACTCAGAATTTTCCCCTAACGTTTTCTCTTTCTTTCCTTTTTTCTTTCTTATTTGTTTGTTTGTTTGTTTTTGTTTTTGTTTTTGAGTTGGGGTCTCACTCCGTCGTCCAGGCTGGAGTTCGGTGGCATGATCACAGTCACCACAACTTCGACCTGCTAGGCACAGGCGATCCTTTTGCCTTAGCCTCCTGAGTAGCTGAGACTACATGTGTGCACTACCATGCCCACCTAATTTATTTATTTGTTTGTTTATTATAATTCCAGGTCTCACCAAATTGCCAGGCTGGTCGCATACCCCTGGGTAATCCTCTCACCTCCATCTCCCAAAGTGCTGGGATTACAGGTGTGAGCCACTGCCCCAGCCCTCTAAAGTTTTCTTAAAAGTTGTGCAGACAAGGCTTGCACAATTTTCCTCATAAGACAGTTTCTCACGGGAGTTATCAACAGCAATAAGCAAACAGTAAGCAAGTGGAAGAGCTTTTGAGACACATGTGGGCTTTGGAGACATGTTCTGATTCAAGTCCTGGTCCCATTGCTAACGGGTCCTCAGGTAAGGTGTTGAACATCTCTGTATTTCAATCTCCTTCTCACGCCATAGTCCATAATGGACAAAATAGTAGAGTGTTTTAAATGTTGAATCAGGAAATTCATGTAACATGACTAGGACATACTGGCACCTACCTAAACCTAAATAAATATCAGCTACTAGTTATTAATCATAATGTTACAAAAATGGCATTTATTGAACTGAAATATTTCCACTTGAGTATCTAATTGTTTTCCAAGAGTGTCAAGGTTTGTTGCCTAAGGATGGTAAGGAGATCTATGTAGTAGCTCATAATTATATAGCTGTATTTCTCTTTTAGTCTTGTATCAAATTTAAATTATACAGTTTTCACCTTCAAGGGTCATTACCAACGTGCTACATCCCTGATTAATACACCTGTGTTGTTAAAGTAGGAGATGGTTCCAGCCTGCTCCCAGTATTGGAACGTTTTGGGGGTCCATTGGGGAAATATCGCCAGTATGATAGATATTGCACTTAAAGCCAAGTTCACATTGCAAAATTCAGTTTGTTGTCTACTCAGCATTATAACAACTTCTACAAAATAAATCAGGAAGAACTCTTACTTTAAAAAAAAAAGCATGAGGAATGAGATTTTCATGGTTGTCTTAGGAGAGTTTAAATCAATCCATTAATCAGTATACACAATGTCACCAGAGACTGAGAGCACCACATACAATTTAGTACCAAGGACAATGTTCAGAAGTAAATGCAGCCATGTAAATAGCCAACCATCATCAATATATAAAATGTGAGGTCATATAACTTCTATACAAATTATATAAAGCAAATATGGAAAAGAAAAATAACTCTACTGCTAATTATAGAATAATTGTAATTACATAGTGGTGTCTGCTGGTGATATGAACGACCCAGGGGAGGTGAGGCATTTGTAGCTACTTCTGTCTCTTCTAGTAGGAACACCAGCTTATCTTTGTCACTTACTCAACTTATGGCCACATTTGCAAGAATAACCTGCTAAACTTCTAGAATATCATTGCAACATTTTTCTCCTCGGCCGAATGCCATTAATTGTATTTTTCTTAGCTCCCCCTGGGAAGTCTTCATGTAAACTAGCAAAGAAAATATGTAGAAAAAGCCTTTAAGTGTGTTCATTTGCCATTACCTCACTAAGTTTTTATTTGAGGTTACAAATTAGAGCCAAAATATTACAACTTCCAGTGTTTAGAAGATAATAAATCCCAAACTTTGCCTAGTGAAACTCTAAGACTTCTGAAAGAACAACCAGTCTTCTTAGGTGATAGTTTATAAGGATCTGAAATGTCATATAATACATGACATACAGTTCTTGAACGATTTGACTTTTTCTCAGGAGTTATCACAAGACCAACCATTGTGCTAGTTTTTAGGTTAGGCTATGTTCTTGTCCCTCTTTTTTTTCTTTGTAGCAGAATTTAAGGGTTCAGTTTGGTACCATTACTTTTTTTTTTTTTTTTTTTTTTTTTTTTTTTTTTTTTTTTTTTTTTTTTGTGTTTGAGAGTTTACAGAGGTGGTTTATTGAGGATTGATTGAACCCCAACACACACAACAAAAAGAAGTTGGG
>CAUYQG010160313.1:0-21346 GCA_963574415.1 Tarsius wallacei | reverse complement strand
CTCTTTTGTATGGCTATTGTGAATGGGATTGTGCTTTTTATTTGGGTTTCTGTTTATTTATTGTTGGTGTATAGGAATGCAACTGTCTTTGTTTATTTTATACCCTGAGACTTTGCCAAAGTCCTTTATCAGTGCAAGGAGTCTTTTGACAGATTCTTTTGGATTTTCGAGGTATATAATTTTGTCGTCTGCAAAGAGGGATAAGTTAACTTCCTCTTTTCCTATTTGGATACCCCTGATTTTCTTCTCTTGCCGATTGCTCTAGCTAGGACTTCCAAAGCTGTGTTGAACAGGAGGGGTGAGAGCGGGCATCCTTGTCTTGCTCCTGTTTTCAGGGGAAATGATTCCAATTCCTGTCTGTTTAGCAGTATGTTGGCTATGGGTTTCTTGTAGATGGTGCTTACTAGTGTGTGTGTTTTCATGAGGAAATAAGTCACAAAATTCACCATAGTGGCTACTTTTGTAGGGAAGGCAGGGAAATAGGATAGGGAAGAAGCCCACGGTATTAGTCATGCTTTGATGCGTAGGTTGGGTTCAAAGGTATTCATTATGACTATGCTTCACATCCAGGGTGGTCATGCGTTCAGTGCTCCCAGGACAATCTTGGTTTCCACTGCAACATACCTATCATTGCAACTCTTTTCTTTCTCAGAGAGGTCCTGATGAGGATAAGAAATGATATAACTAGTCTATTCATGTTTTCTCTTTTATATGTATCATGTACCTATTATTGTATTAGATATATTATAATATATAGTATAATGTAATATATATTATACACACACACACACACACACACATATACTGTTTTTAATGCTAGGACCACAGCTTGGCCATGGTCTCATGGGCTGTTTGTGGTTTGGTCCTAGCCTACTGTCCTTTGGGCCTCAGATGAACCAAGCCTTGGGAATTCTAGTCCCCAGACTCCCTCTGTGCACTCTGACCTCCTATACCCTGGTCCCCATACTCAATCTGCCCTGGGCCCCACCCTGTCTTCACCTCAACCTCTCATTCTATGTAGGGCCTTCCTCCAGGAGGCCCTGACACCTCCCCCACAACTCAGGCCCACCCAGGGCCCCTGACATCCTTTCTGTGCCAGGCCCCGTGACGTCCCAGTGGAAACTGTGACGTCCCAGTGGATCAGGGTTGTGGTATCTGAGAGAAGACTAAGCCTAATCTGGGGCCCAGGGAAGGCTGTCTGGCCCTGAAATTTGAAAGTCTGATGGGAGTGATCTGGTTGGGAAAAGCAGAAAGAGCACTCCAGGCAGAGAAAGTAACGTGTAGAGAGCAACGTGAGAAGGCGCAGGCTGGGCCTGAGGATACAAGGCACACAGTTCAATCCAAGCAGAGCCCAGGGTGCAGCACAGCACGTGCAGAAGTGCGGCTGGAAAGGGCACCTCCTGAGGCCTTGAATGCCAAGTCCAGGGTCTTAGACTATATACTGAAGACAGTGAAGAGGCACTGAAAGAATGAAAATGAATCAAGTAGAACTGTCAGGCCAGGTGAGTCTTGTCAAATGAAGTAAGAGGAAAACTGGGGAGAGAGAGAGAGAGAGACGGCAACAAAGCTACAGAGACACGCTGCTTTCAGCTTTGTCCTGGAAGCCCACTCCCCCAACAGTGTCCTCTCCCCACCCTGCACCCCTCACCCGACACCTACCCAAGAACGCTCACAGAGCTGGCAGTGGCAGAGTAGCTCTGTGGTCTTGTGTGCAGGTGCTGATGTAGGACATCCCAGGTTCAAACCCCAGCCTTGACCCATGGCTTGCGTGTAACTTGGGCAGGTGGCTCAGTGTCCCCATGTGTCCAGTTTCCCCTTCTGTAAATGAAGATGATGAAAGTACTTACCTCACTGAGGCTTGACCGAATCCCATGGGCCTGGGGCATGGTGAGCTCTCAGTGAATCTGAGCCATCGTCACCATGCGGGTGACAACATCCCCTCTTTCCAAATCAGAGGGGATTATACCTGAGAGAGAAGCAGCTGGAGAAAGGACAGAAAGATGTGATGGCCAACACTAGCCTTGTGACCCAGTACCCAGCGCAGGGCTGAATGTGCCCCCACCAGTAGATGACACCCAGATGCAGGGACTTGGGTGTGTCCGCTGCTGCATCCTCTGTTCTTACAGCAGTGACTCAATACATCTGGGCTGAATGAATGAATAAAATGTCATGACTTTCAAGTTCCCCACTTAGAAACAAAGCCTTGAGATCCCTCCCCCTGCCCTTGCCTGGAGTGGGCGTGGTGAGGGAACATGTGGTCCCTATCACACTGTCTCCTACCTGAACACCTTATGGGTCCTCACTGATTGTCACCTCAACCCTGTGGGTGAAGCATATTACCTCTACATCACAGGTAAGGACACGATGTCTTAGAAAGGTGTGAAGACTGCCAGAAGTCACACAGCCAGGATACATGACTATGCCCAAGACCCCTGACTTCCACTGCCACATAGCTGTTTGCACCCAGAGCCCAGGACAGCAGAGCTAGGAGACTCTGAGAAAAGACACCTTGAACATGGCCTCAGTCACAGAGCTCTTTCTTCAAATAAGGTTTTATGTGGAACTTTCAAATAGAAAATCCATTAAACTGGAGTTTATTAGTCAGGTTAGTCTAAGTTATGCCGAGGCAACAAATAAACCCTGAACTCTCAATGAAGTAACACAAAAAAGTCTATCTCTTGCGCAAACATATAGGATGTGGGTCAGTGGCTTTTCTGGGTATCTTCTCCACATATTGACTCAGGGATTCAAGTTCTACCCACCTATTAGTACCACCATCTTCAGCATGTTGTCATGGTGGCAGGCAAAGAAAGAGCAAAGAGCGTCACTTTAGGGGTTTTAAGGCTGGACCTGGGACTCGTGAACGTGTCTTCTGCCCATCTTCCTTCCACAAGAACCCAGAGACATGGCCCTGGTCATCTTGGCAAGTTAGGCTGGGAAATGTAGCTTCCTGAGGGGCCAGGAAGAAGAAACAAGACCAGCAAGACTGCAGTCATACTGAGCACTTTGGTTGGAGGGTGGAGGGGAATTCTAAAGTCACATAACTGCTGGCATCCCACCAAGCCCATCCCAAAACGGGGGTGTAGTGTGAGGATCTCCACTTAAATCCTGCAGCCGGGGAGGCTGAGGCCCAAGGACAGGCAGGATTTGTCCAACCTCATCCAGAGAGTCCCAGGAGGAGTGTCCCTCAGGGTGCCAGGGGAGAGTCCAGGGCCCAGCCGGGGCCAGGCCGGGAGCTGTTTTATGCTTCCTGCAAACCTGCATTCTGTCTATTCGTGGCAGGCAGCCTGGCATGGAGGTGTCGTCGTTCTAAGCTTTCCTGTCGTAATCTCTTAAATCCTTGGAACTGGCTTTAGCCCATTCTCCCGTATTGCACAGGATGGCCTGAGACCTCAACTCCTTCAGGTCAGGGATCTCAGAGCCTGGGGTCCCACAGGAAACTTCCAGGGACATTGCCTATACCTGGAAACCCCATCACAGCCAGTTGGAACCCAGAAGTGGGAAGGGGTGCCTGTGACAGCAGCCACCGCTATTCCTCGGTCGTCTCTGGCTTTCAGACCTGGTGTTCTCTCCTAGATGTCGGAGAAATGACCTCCCAGAGCCAGAAGACCAGGCTGTCTCCAGCAGCGTCCATCCTGCTGCCTCCCCAGACCCAAAGAAACACACCGCCCCTCCCTGGGGTGCTCCTACTCCTGTTGGGTGAGGGAGGGAGACCCAACCCCAGCATGGGTGCCCAGGGACCAGGAGCCACCTGGGAAGCCTGGGTCCCTTCAGGCAATTCCCTTCACCTCTCCGAGCTTCTGTTTTCACACCTTAAAAATGGGCAGAATGATCTCAACTTGCCAGAGGTGTCAAGAGGATGCATAAAATGACAAACAGGGTGTCTGCACTGCTAGGGCCAGAGCTAGGGTGAGGCCTCTGGGACAACTGGATGCAAGCTCTCCCTGGGTCTGGCCCTGTGTTCAGCGAATGCCGGTAAGTGCTGGCTCGTATTATTTAAGGGACAAGACTGCCAAGGGTACTTGGAGCCGTGGCCTGGGAAGCGGTCTGAAAGCACAAGTGGCAAGAAGAAAACTGGGAGCAGGAAATTAGCCCAGGAGGCCCCTCCCCAACCAAGAGCCCGATAGACACATCATTTATCTTCCCCTCCAGGAGTAAGCCCCAGTGGGAGGTGGTGGTCTGGTTTCCCAGGCCCTGTCCCTGGGGCCTCCCAGTCTGTGAGTCCCTGCCTCAGGCCAGAGCCGGCCCAGCCACACCAGGGACTGACTCCAGGACAGGTACCAGATGGCACCTCTGTGTGATCTCACTGTTTGGTGTGTGCATGCTTCTGCACTACTGTGTGTTCGTGTGTATATCTGGGTGTGGAAAGGGCTGTTTCTGCATGTGATGTGTGGGTGGCTGTGTCTCTGGGCCGGCAAACATGCTCTGTGTGTGTGTGTGTGTGTGTGTGTGTGTGTGTGTGTGTAAACTCACAGATGTCTCCTTGTTGCTTCAACAGCAGTGTGTACACGGTGTCCTGGTTAGGGTGTCATGTGGGTGTGTGCCTGTGCCTTTGTGTGATTGGAACTTGGGGTGTCTGAGTGTTTCCTCGGAGAAGAGATTTATGGTATAAACTGTGCGATTGCATGTTTCTAAGTGTGTTGTATGTTTGCATAAAGCTACTAGGTGCACAGTCCAGGAACTGACACAGACACACACAGAGACGATCACAATTGTGCATGATGGGGTGTGACAGAGGCTGTGGGGGCTGTGGGGTTTCAGAGGAAGGGAGGTAAACTCTACGACAGGGAGATGGAAGACTTCCTGCAGGAGGGCAGGAGCGCCTTCAGCAGAGGGACCTGCAGAGAAGAGCTTTGTAGTTGGGAGTATGTGGCAAGGCTGTGGGAGTCTCCTCACTTAAGAGGACCCAGCGGGGGGATATAGGACAGGGGAAGACAGAGGATGGTCATGGCTCCCTGGGGCGTGCTGTAGGGTTCCACGTCCAGGCTCCAGGAGCTGACAGGGAGGGATGGCCCGGGCGAGGTCCGAGGACCAGCAGCGGGCATCCCCCCCACAACCCCCTAGCCCACATTGGCTGGGCCAGCTCTGCCTCAGGTGTCTAGGGAGAGGGATGGAGCGACTCCTGCCTTGTTCTCAGGCTAATTCTTTTCCCAGTGGTGATGGCCTTGCACCCGCCAGACCCAGCCAGACCTTGGGGCAGGGCTGGAGTTTGGAACTAGGGAGCTGTCTGGGACAGGAATCCCTGCGACCTTCGTCTTCACTGCTGGTTCTGCTGCCAACGTCAAAATGCAGGACACAGGAGAAGAGCCCATGGGGGTTTCAGGTCCAGCATGCATCACCGGGGGGATACCCTACACCCATGGTGCAGGGGGTAAAAGCAAGGACTTGGGAGCACAAAGGCTTGGATTCAAATCCTAGCTCTACCAGGCACTAGTCTGTGACTGTGGGCAAGTCATCTAACCTCTCTGTGCCTCCTGATCTATGTAATAGGGGAATGGTAATAGTTGCACTAATGCCTGTCGATGGGGTTGATATGTAGATTAAACAAGTTAATATGTCTAAAATGCTTAGATAGCGCCTGGCCCAGAAGCAAAAGGCGGTGGAAACAGAAGGTATTATTTTCTAGTTTATTATCTCTTTACATTCTTGTAATGACTGTATGAGGCTCACATTATTTTCTTCATTTCCAGAACACAGGCTTTGGACTTACCCAGATCTGGGTCTGAATCCTGATTCTGCAACCAATCCCAGCTGTGTGAGCTCAGGAAAGTTGCTTCCCATCTCTGAGTTTGAGTCTTCCCACACATGGAATGAGGTTGTTGTCAGGAATACAGGGAATGGCACAGGCAAGGCTCTTAGAGCGTTATCTGGGTGGGGTGTAGTCTCTCAATGGGTCGAGAGTCAGAGTGGTGAAGAGGCTTGGCCAGGGTCTCAGAGCTAGTAAGGAGTGGGGCTGGGACCAGAATGTGGAGGTCTGACGGGAAACCCAGGCACCTCCCCCTGCCAGCCACTTCGGTGTCCCCATCTGCACCAGTTGCTGGGCTGAAAGGGCCTGCTGGGAGGGTTGGCGGGGGTGGAGGCGCTGGTCCAGGCTGTGGGGCGGCAGCCCTGGGACAACAACCACAGAGCTAGGAAGGAATGAAGGACACAAAGCCCAAACCAGGACCCCAATGACATTCCCGTGGCCCCAGCCCCTGCTCTAACCAGAGACCAGCTCCTGAGCCCAGCCCCCCACCAGAACCGGCTCTCTGGAGGCCACCCCCAGTGCAGGAGCCACTGCTTCCCCAACGATTTGCTCCCTGTGGCCTTGGGCGAGTCTCTCAACCTCTCCCAGCTTCGGTGGCCTCGTCTGGGCACCACACATGCTCTCTGCTGGTGAAAGTGCCTGACTTGCGTACATCGACGGCAGTGTTATTGAGCTCCTACTGTGTGCCAGGCTCTTCTCTAGAAACCTTACCTGGGTTAATGAAGTTAATCCTCCCACCAGCCTTGTGAGTGGCATGCTCTTCCCCAGAAGGGAAAAGGTCCCATCTCTAGGGCCATGTGAAGGACAAACGGCACCTAGTAAATGCTACATATGTGTCCATTGTTGTTATTATTCTTGGCACTTTCAAGTTTCCCTTTTTTTTAGAGACAGGGTCTTGCTGTGTTGTCCAGGTGGGATTCAAACTCCTGGGCTCAAGCAATCCTCCCCCCTCCGTCTCCTGAATATCTGGATCTACAGGCACGCACCACCATGACTGGCTCAGGCACTTCCAGGTTCTCAAAACACCAGGACCTCCTCGCGATCTTCTGGGGAAGTAGAAAGCAGGGAGCAGACATTATTACCATCATTTTTGCTGCATTCTTTTATTCTCCATTTATCCATTCATTCATCAACCTAGCATCCATCCAATGACTGGGCCTGGGTCCGGTCGCCTGGGAACCCTGGGACAAGAGAGTGGTGGCTTCCTGCCTGACTCAGGGGCAGAAAGCCCACGGCCCCAGGGCCTATATGACCTGCAGGGACGGGGCAGTGAGACTTACTCCAGTGGCTTTTTGCCTGGCAGGGATAGAGACCTAGTGAGACCACGTCTTCTGATTTTTCAAGAAAAGCTAAAGATCTAGACGTCTGTGGGAAATGTCCTGATCTTTTACCTTTTAAATGTTTGCAACCTGGCAACCCCCTCGGGTCCCCTCCCACTGTGGGAGCTTTTCTGTCCTCTTAATAAATCCTGCTTTAAAAAGAAAAATGTTTGCAACCAATTTGATTAAAGCAAATACAGTACCATGCAGGCTGTGTCCTGCCCGTGGAATGTTTGAACCCTCTGGGAAATTGAGGCCTGGAGATGTGGGTGAACCTGCGTAAGGTCACAATGCTAGTCAACAGCAGAGCTGGGATTCAGACCTAGGACTCCTGAGTGCGTGGTCCCTTCACCAGGTCCACGGCATGCAGGACTGGTGGATTTAGGTGCTTGGCCCTGCAGTGGGGATTGGCCTCCTGGGAGACACCACTGAGACCCCTGGGGACACTGCTGTGATGGTGGAATCGAGCAGTGGGAAAGGAGTTCCAGGACAGGTGCCCAGCCCTTCACTGCTCAAGTCATATCAAGAAACAAAAGATGCCAATGCCCTGCCCACACTTCTGGCTTATACACCGCCCTGTTGTTTGCAGAGTTCCCAAGGGCAGACCAGGGGACAGCAATAGGAAATCTAGGGATTCCCACTTCCTGCTTCCCTGAGAAGCCCTGACCACCAGGTATGGTCTAGCAGTCTCTCCATGGCCAGGATAGGGCTGGACCCAGCTAACGAGACAGCGGCCAAAGCCCTTGGAACCACTGGACAATGGATTTGATTCAATCCTCTGACGGCACAGATGTGACTTGAGTCCCATTTGCACTCTGGGTCTCAGTTTTCCCATCTGTGCTGCAGGACTGATGGTCCCAGTGATAGGGAGAGTGAACTAGGTGGCCCTGTGGCTCTGGAGAGTGTCAGGCCCAGCCCAAGAAAGAGAACTCCGCTCCTGGTGTAGGGACCAAGCCTGTTCCACACTCAGCATGGCAGACACTAGAGGGGCAATGCTGGTGCCTGGCCCTGCCATTGACAGAAAGTGCCATGTGTCCCAGGAGTCCTGACAAGGCTGAGCCAAGCTGGCTTCCAGCCCTCTAAGCCTCCTGAGGCAGCTTTTTGGGGTGAAGCCTCCCCACAGACCGCTGGCCTCAGGGCTGGTCAGGAGGAGCCTGGTCTAGGAGGCCGCACACCCTCCCTCCCTCTCCCCATAGCCGCCCAGCCCGCCCAGGCCTTCTGCACACTCCTGATTCCACCATGACTCTTCTTCTGGGTTGTCCGCTGGGGCCAGGTGCCCACTCTCCCTCACCTGACTAATTCCACGGCCTCCCACTGGTCTTGCCACTTCCATTTTGGTCCCTGAAGCCCTTCCTCCCACCCAGTCAGAGGGGTTGTGCTAAACCCAGGTATGACCCTGTGGTTTCTCACTGAACACCTGCCACAGCTCTCATCACCCTCTGACCCTTGGCCTGGCATTCCAGACCCTTCTCAGTCAGGGCCTGGCCACCCTGCCCCCACTCAGCTCCTGAGAGTCACTCTGGGGCTCCCACGTTCCATCGCACCTTCTAATTCCCCAAGTCCCTTCACACCTCAGAGCTCTGTATGCTCTGTGCACCCTTTCTCTGGTAATTGAGGCTGAGGGTGCAGAGACATAAAAGCAAACACAAAGACAACTCCCCCTCTCACCTCAAACACAAAGGGCTTACGTTGTAGCGGGGAGCCAGAAAACAAACAAACCCGTAGACTAAATCACTAAGTCATGTCAGACAGCAATAAGGATTGTGCTCAAAATATGAGTCAGGGGATGGGGACTGGAAGTGCCCAAGGCAAGGAGGATGCTGGGATTTTAAACAGGGTGGCCAAGGAAGGTCTTGGTTGGGCCTAGTCCAGGACCTTCCCACTTTGGGAGAAGCCTGTGCACTTGGGAGTCAAGGAGCTGAATCTGGGCCATTCCAGCAGGGCTTCCTAGAGGAGGTGTCCAGTGATGAACATGGAGGATGGGCAGAAGGTGGTTACTATGCAGGGTGTGAGAGTCCCAGTAGGAGGGATTCCTGATGGAGGCTGGGAGTTAATTCACCCCATTGGTACCAGGCAGGGTGGGATGTGGGGGATAGGGCGGGGGACAGCCCTCACTCCAAGATTGGGCCTTGAACCCAGATTGTTGGCCCAGGCACCTCACCGCCAGGAGCCCCTCGACTCCCACCAGGCCCCGTTCTCCTGGAT
The DNA here is from genome assembly GCA_963574415.1 of Tarsius wallacei. Lineage (NCBI taxonomy): Eukaryota > Metazoa > Chordata > Mammalia > Primates > Tarsiidae > Tarsius > Tarsius wallacei. Next base: position 12,076 of record CAUYQG010160313.1, on the reverse strand, counting down.
GAGGAAATGCCAGGGCTGAGACAGCAGGTGGCACGTCACTGTGTCTGGGAAAACTCACATCAGGCAGGACCATGGCCAAGCAAAGGCATGGTGATAACACTCTTTGTGGCCATGGGGAGGGCAGGTGGACTCAGAAACCCCGGGCTGGACCTTCCAAGAAGTTCCTCCACGCCCCCACCTCCCAGTCACCCCCAGCCAAGGTTGGCCGGGGAGTCAGTTTGTGGCCAAGTTGCCTCAGCCCACTCTTATTTTAATTGTGAACTTAATTTGTCCCATGCATCATGGTGACAGCTCAGAACTAGGCGGCTACAGGGCCCCTGGCCTGGCTCCTCTGAAATTCTGCCTGTGCTTAGGCAAACCGGCCTGAGGTGTTCCTCTGCTTCTGATTTGTGCCCAAGGCCCTGGGGCATGGGGTGGTTCAGCTGCTATTTGCAGAAGGCCTCCGAGGCTTGGCAATCTGACCTAGATTAGTTCCTTATCCCTGGGCCTAGAGCTGGCTCACTGTCCCCATTTTGCAGGTATGGAAGGTGAGGGCCAAGGTTACACATGAGTCTGTGGCAGAGAACCCAGGACTGCTGCATCTTGGCTGAAGCACTTGCCACAGCCTCATCCAGCTCCGAATTTTTTCAACAAGGCCTCCCAGCCAAGAGGAGGACGTTCTCCGCTCCCCATCCATGGAAAAGGCCAGGGGAAGAAACAAACTGGGGAACAGGGAGGGAGGGCCTCATGGGCCCAGGGCCTGGTGGGAAAGTGGCCTCTTGTTCAGAAATATGCCTAACAGGGCTAGGGGAAATAGAGTCCTTGCCCTTACTGAGTTTCTGGCAGGCACCTGTAACGGGCACAAACTCCCTCTCTGTTCCCAGGAAGTTACATTACTGTTGAAAGAAATGTAAATCTCAGTTTTTGGAGGGACGCCAAAAGTCACATCAATGAGAAAAGTCTGGGAAAAATGTCATCTTTTGGGAATGGAAGGACTGAGCTCCCCATCACTGGAGGCATGCACGCAGAGGCTGGAATGCCCCAGTACCAGGCCTAGAGTCTGAATCGAAACCCTGGGCCACTGAGTCATTCATTCATCCACTTGTTTTGTAGTCATCTATTTAGCACGTGCTAGTGTCAGGCTCTGTGCCAGGCATGGGGGTGTAGTGCTGAGTAAGACATGCGTCCCTGCCCTCATGGGACTTACAGTGTCAAAACAGTATCATGGTTTGAAGGTCTCGGACGAAAAATAAAGCGGGGTGGGGGCACCATAGCTGGAGGGTCAGCAAGGTCCCTCTGAGAGGGAACACCCGAGGAAACATCCAAACAGAGGGAGGGCAGGAGCCTCTGAACACATGGGAAGAGCATCCAGGCACAGGGAACTGCCCACATGGCCTCCGTTCCAGTCTAGGAGGTTGACTGACCCCCAGGACACCTCTGCTTCCCTCACTCTGACCCCAGCAGTATCTTCCCTGCACGGTCCAGCCCTGCCACCAGAGGGAGCTGATGAGTCTGGCAGCTTGAAAATAACCACAGATATCCCTGGGACCCCTCCCACTTTAGGGATTGATTTCCCTGATGTGTGGCATGGCGTTCATACCCCTAGAGGTGCCCAGGGTGATTTCAGGAGGCACGTGGACAAACATCGTATTTTCACAGGAGGAATGCATTTGTTTGTTTGTTTGTTTATTTGTCAGAGTTTCACTGTCCCAACCTGCTGGGCTCAGGAGATCCTTCCACTTCAGCCTTCCAAGTAGTTGGAACCACAGGCATGCACCACCATGCACAGCTAATTTTTTTATTTATTGTAGAGATGAGGTCTTACCAAGTTGCCCAGGCTGGTCTCAAACCTCTGGGCTCAGCAAATCCTCTCACCTCTGCCTCCCCAAGTGCTGAGATTACAGGCGTGAGCCATCGAGCCCAGCAAATGCATTTATTTGAACATGTATTTAGAAAAATGATCAACACATCAAGCCTGGTATAATTGTCAAGGACACAGGAAAGAAGGTTCTGTTTCTCTCAATTCAATATAGAAGAATACACACACACAGAGAATGTTCACAATTGTTGAATCTTGGAGAAGATGTATAAAGAGGGTATTCACTTTTCTACTCTTTTGACTTTTCTATGTAATTGAGAAATTTCAGAGTGCAAAGTTGGTGGGAGAAACAAAACTGAGGAAATCCCCTTTTAAAGTTTTAAAGACAGTTCCTCTTTTTTCTGCTCTTCGTAGCAGAGCACAGAGTTTAAAAGTGCCCGGAACCTACCACCCAGCAGGGTGGTTGGGAGGCTGTGAGGGGTTAATATGTGTTAAGTTGGGTGCCTCATAAATGTTGGCTGTAATATGGTTGACATGTTCCTTGGAAAGTTCTCAGCAGGGTCACTAACATGGGCTGTGGAGGAATGGCATGGCACTGGCAATGTCCCTGCACTGTGAAGGGGTCACTCGTACCCCCTCTTATGCCCACACACACATGTGCGCACGCGCGTGGACTCCAGTCAACTCTACAAAACTGCATTTTTAAGAATCAACCACATGTATTACAACTTGTGCTGGGCTGTTCATTTTTTATTTCAATTTTTAAATTTTATCAAAATTTAAAAATTGTTTTGTTTTCACTGTTCATTTTTGAGATTAAGGTCCATTGGGGCGAGTCATGCTGGTGTTCCATTTGCAGAAATAATGAAATGTTTCCTCTTAAAATAAAGTTTAAGAAGTGAGTTGAAGCCGGGCTCGGTGGCTCAGTCTGTAATCCCAGCGCTTTGGGAGGCCGAGGTGAGTGGATTGCCTGAGCCCACGGGTTCGAGACTCACCTGGGCAACTTGACAAGACCTCGTCTCTACAATAAATAAAAAAAAAATTAGCCGGGCATGATAGCGCACACCTGTAGTTCTGGCTACTTGGAAGGCTGAGGTGGAAGGATCACCGGAGCCCAGCAGGTCAAGGCTGTTGTGGCCGGGAGCTTGCCCCTGCACTCCAGTCTGGACGACAGAGTGAGACTCCAACTAAAAAAAAAAAAAAGAAGTGAGTTGATCTCTGAACCATTTTCACAATATTTCTGTAAATCTAAAATGGTTCTAAAATAAGAAGTTTCTTTGATGATAAACTTTCTTTTTTTTTTTGAGTCGGAGTCTCACTTCATCACCCAGGCTGGAGTGCAGTGGCACGCTCACGGCCACTTCAGCATCGACCTGCTGGGCTCCGGTGATCCTTCTGCCTTAGTCTTCCAAGTAGCCAGAACTACAGGCACGGGCTACTACACCCGGCTAATTTTTTTTTTTAATTGTAGAGGTGTGGTCTCACCATGTTGCCCAGGCTGGTCTCGAACCCGCGGGCTCAGGCAATCCACTCGCCTCAGCCTCCCAAAGTGCTGGGATTACAGGTTTGAGCCACCAAGCCCGGCCATAAACTTCCATTTTAAAAAGCGCTTAGAGAAAAGCAAGTTGATTCACGGAAAGTGTTGAATAAACACTGGCTCTGGAGGTTGGCAGGCATGGATGGGGGCTACTGCTTTGCTGGAGTCCAGTCCCGGCCTGCTTTCCTCCCAGTACTGATCCATTGTGTCCAATGCGTCCATGGGAGAACACCTGGGAGGCTGGAGAGGGAGAGGAGGAGTTGTGGGGGGTTGAATCCAGAGCTTCTGGGGCAGGGGCAGCCTCAGGAGGGAGCCTGCCAGGGTCCCTCTCAGAGGCATGACAGAAGTGAGTGTGCTGACAGCTGGAGGGACCGTGAAACATACCAGACCAGCAACCCTGGGAGCAGTCACCCATCAGTGGGGAGCAGTTACCTCCCAGACCTGAATGGAAGGCATGCAGTGGTTGCCAGGGCCCGTGAGAGCCGAGACAGCAAGACGGAGCACAACTGGCCCAGCAGGGAGGGGCAGCCTCCCCGGCCTCTCCCTCCTCCCACCCTGTGAGCTCCTGCTGCTGCTTCCCACCGGCAGAAACAACCAGAAGCCAGAGGCCCAGGGAACCCATGTACTACCGTGAAGCAGAAGGACGGGCAGGGGATGCCTCTGTGGGGAATCTGGGGTCTCCAGCCCTGCTGACTGGGGGTGGGAGGGTGACCACGGAAGCTCAGCAGGCTTGTGGAGGGAACCTGGAAACCAGAGTCAGGTTGCCCGTGCAGCACAGCTGCTGTGTGGGACAGAACGGGGCTTGTGGCTTCCCCTCCTAAACCTTGGTTTCCACTGGGCAGCCAGGAGTCAGTGCAGAGTATGTGCAAGCCCTGGGCACACCATGGGCTTGCGGGTCAACAGAACATCATCAGCCCTTTCCTCGAAGGATGGTCTCCTCGCGGACCTGAACGAGGTGCCACGTTCTTCCGCATCTCCCCTCAGACACCGTGGGGGCAGCAAGTCCCTACACAAGTCCCTTTCAGTCCTGCCACTTTCAGCTTGCTCACACCAGCCCTCTCGCCTGCAATGCCGGGATGCTCCTTGCCCTCTCTATGCCCACCTTGCCACCCCCACCCCTTCACAGTACAGATGAGCAGCCCGAGGTCCAGGGAGGGAAGCCACGAATCCAGAGTTTCTCGAAACAAGTTAGTGGCAGCTCTGTGGGACTGACAGGGGCCTGGTTGGCCAGGACATTGACAGGGAGGCCCTTTCTCTGGAACTGGCCTGATTTCCTGGCCTGAGGGGCTTCCCCAGGAGGCAAGAGATTCCTGGTCAAGGCTTCTGGCTGTTTAATTTTCCAACCTAATTAAACACCTGTAAATCCATTTGCTACCTAATGATATGGAGGGAGCCCTGGGGAATTTTTTGAATGGAAAAAATCATCATTCAAATTGAAGGAATAAATAAACACAGCCTTGCTGGAGTGCAGGCGCCCTGGGGAGTTGTGGTGATTTCAACACCTACCCATCTCTATCGGTTCCCCTCCCCACAGCTATTTTAGAGATAGTTAATGTCCTCTTGGTCTCAAGTACAGACACTGCACAAATACCTTCAAGCCTATCCTCCTCCCATGGCCTCCCTGGGTCCAGCAGGGAAAACCCTGGCTCTAATCCTTGCCCATGCTGACTGGCTGTGTGGCCTTGGGCACATGCCTGCACTCTCTGGACCCCAGTCTTCCTCACCTGTATAAAGGAATAATGGTCCCTCTCTTGTTCCCATCCTGCCAGTCCAGGAGATGAGAAGATGCCTGGCCCCAAACACGTTTCTTTCCCTCCCCACCTTCAGACAGCCCCACCATGCTCCAGCAGCCACACTGTGCCTTCTGCCACTCCCCAAATAGATCACATGAGATAGGGGAAGATGGTCAATTCAATTTTGCTGTGAGGTAGACCACCTCCCTAATGCAGTCCTTGGTTTAAATCAATAAGCATTTATGGGCCTGGGCCATTCTTTTGATCTCGCTGTGTTTATTGCCGTACCCGAGTCAGGACTTCCCTTCTTGATTACAATATTGGCCCCAGTTCTTCACCCTTCCCCCACATCCGTGCCCCTTGCAATGTAACTTCCCGGTTCCTCATGCCAAGAGGGGGAGGCTACTTTCCTAGCCTCAGTCTGGGCTGGCCTGTGACTTGTTTGACCAACAGAATGGGGCAGCAGTGATGATGGGCTAATCTGACCTCGTCCCTAAGAAGGCATGCTTCTTCTTGCTGTCTTGAACCCCGGTCACTGCTGCCATGAGGACAACTGGGCATGGCTGCTGGAGAATGAGACCCCATGGAGGAAGGCCCCAGCCACCCCAGGTCAAGACAGCCCAGACCTGAGAGCCCCTATCGGCCGGGTTGACCAAGTATCTCAGTTTGCCCAGGATGGAGGGGTTTCCCGGGACACGGGCCTTTCAGCGCCATCACTGGGACAGTCCCAGGAAAACCAGGATGTTTGGTCAGTCTGCATCTGATCCACCCGCTGACTCAGGTGCAGGAACCAGTCCAGCTGAGACCGAGAGAACCGTCCCACTGGCCTGTAAATGCTTAGTGTCTGAAACCAACTACCGCATTTGGGAGGTGGTTTGTTACAAAGCAAAATCTAACTGATACATCTTCTCCATATCCGTGAGAAGAACTCAGAGTCACTGTCCCTGGATGCACATGTTGTACACTGCACAACTGCAGGGGGAGCCAGTCACAGAGACCGCACTGTGAATGGTACCACTTGGGAATATGCAGGACATAAATCCTGGATAAACTCAGCAAGATCTTGGTTCAAATGTCACCTCCTCTGTGAAGACTTCCCAGACTCCCCTGGATCTAATTTATTAGGGGAAAAGGAACTTTCTGTGCTTAAAAAAAAAAGCACAGGTTTTAGAGTCAGACAGGTATGGCTCAAAGGTCCTGTCGCTTACAAATCACTTTAACCTCGTTTAGGAGTTTGAAATGATGATACCTGCCAATGCTGGGATTGTTTTGTTATGAGGAGAGCATGCATGGACAGCGCCTGGCAAACTGTGTGTTCGTGATGGATGAAGCGCACATGTGTCCCCGTGCAGTTCCGAATTCTCTTCTCTCTGTTTCTTCCTCAATTCTAACACTTTCTTTCTCCTCAAAATGCAGTCACCTCCTCATGAGTCTCCTGTCCTCCAGGCTTGCTCTGTGTTATGCATTGGAGTCAAAGGGACTTTTTTTTTTTTAAATTAAAAATTATGGACCAGCCTGGGCAACTTGGTGAGACCTCATCTCTACAATAAATAAAAAAATTAGCCAGGTGTGGTGGCGCACGCCTGTAGTCCCAGCTACTTGGAAGGCTGAGGTGGAAGGACCTCTTGAGCCCAGCAGGTCGAGGCTGCGGAGGTCATGCGTGTGTCACTGCATTCCAGCCTAGATGACAGAGTGAGACTCCAACTCAAAAAGCAAAAAAACATGTGCAGTAAAATTTTCTTTTTTCTTTTGATGTACAGTTCTGTGAGTTCTAACACATGTATAAAGTGGTATAACCACCATTATAAGCAGGATACAGAATAGCTCCACTACCCCAAGGGACTTTCTTTTCAAAATATATCTTTCTAAATTTTAACATTTTGGAATTGATAATATATATACTTTGTAAAAAAAATACTTAACAGTATAAAAGTTACTCAACAAGAACTGTGTCTCCCACCCCTGATTGTTCCTCAGATGCAATTTGCAGTCCCCAGGGTATCCTTTGAGAGATATTTCATGCATATGTAAGCATCAACATGTAGCATTATCCTGCACATGAGTTTTATACGATGGAGTTGCCTTTTGCTTTTTTGAACTTAATATGCTTCAGAGATTGTTTTAGATCAGTAATAATTCTGGCCTGCACATACATGGTACTTCCCATATACCAGGCGCTGATCTAAATGCTTTGCGAGTAGTTGCTCACTTAATCTTCAGCACAATGTTTTGAGGTAGGTGGCATTATTATTATTATTATTACTATCATTGTGGTAGCTGTTCTCATTATTATTATTAGCAATCCCATTTTAGACAGAAGAAAACAGTCACAGAGAGGTTCGATGAAGGAGCTGGCCCAAGGTCACAGTCAGTAAGTGGCAGAGCTGGGGCTAGGCTTGAGGTATCCTGGTTCTAGAGCCTGTTTCCAGGGGACCAGACTCTGCCACTTTGGCGCACCGCAAGCAACTGCAAGGAATTCCATTCTGTCAAGACACGGTCATTTATTTAACCAGCCTCCCCTTGATGGCCATTATTTGCCACTGGGAACAACAAAGCTACACTGGATATCTCTGTCATTCATCTTTCAGGACATATGGGAGTGTATCTGTTGAATTAATTCCTGGAAGCTGAATACTTGGGTCACAGGGTGAGTGCAGTTTTGTATTTGATAGATACTGCCAGATTGCCTTTCCAAGAGTGGATCAATTTATACTCCCATCAACAAGGCAGGAAAGAGTTTACTGCCCTACGCTCTCACCAACATGGGATATGATCAGAATTTTTGCTCTATGCCATCTAATGGGGGAAATGGTAATTTGATGCCATTTTTATTGGCGTTCTTCCTACTGTAATTGAGCATGGACATCTTGGAAGCCATTTGCATATACTTTCTGTGAACCATCTGTCCATGTCCTGTGCCCATTTTTCTCTTGGGTTATTAATCTTTAAATAAACGTCGTGTCTTCTTTTATAATAGTTTGTTCTTTTTCTTTTAATTTTATTGATGGTATTATTTTCCCCAATCAGACGTGGTTAATTTTAGTGTGGTCATATTTGAATCACTTTGAGAAAGACCTTTCTCTTTTCACACTAAGAACAACAAAAGAATTAACCATGTTGGCTTCAGTATTTTCCTGGTTACACTTATTTACCTTTCAATCTCTGAGCCATCCAAAATTAGTGTTGGTGTAAGAAGTGATATGCGGTTCCAACCTGCTTTTCTCCAGTTTTCTCAGCATCATTATTAAACAATCCGTTTTTACTCACTCATTGGAAACAAAACTAAATTCTTATATGTGTTTGTGTCCAATTCTGGATTCTTTATTTCTTTTGTCATCTTCCCAGCTATTATTTTTGCTTTTAGTGTGGTCTAATTTAGATATAATAAAATGCATAGATTTTTAAGTGCTTAGTTTGGTAAGTTTTGGCAATTGTATACACATAGAACTACTCAAAACAAGACATAAAACATTTCCATTATTCCAGAAAAGTCCTTCATGCTCCTTCTCAGCTATCTCCATTCTTACCAGTCCAGAGGCAGCGACTGTGAGTTTTTTCCTCATAGGCTTATTTTGCTTGTTCTAGAATTTCATCCAGGTTTATGTGGATCCATAGTTTGTTCCTTTTCATTGCTGCACAGTATTCCATCATATGCTTACTCCACAGTTTCTTTAGCCAGTCTCTATCAACAGGCACCTGAACTATTTCCAGTTTTGGATAACTTGAATAAAGCAGTTACGAGCATTCTTGTACAAATCTTTTTGTGACTATACTTTTTCATTTCTCTTGGTCGGAAATGGTAGGTGGGAGGGTAAGTGTGTGTTTGTCTTATAAGAAACTATCAGACTTTTTCCCAAAATGGTTGTACCATTTTATAATCCCACCAACAATAGTATGTAAGAATTCCAGTTGATCCACAACCTTGTATATATTCAGTATTGTCAATCCTTTCCATTTTCGTTATTCTAGTGGTTGTATGGTTGTATCTTGTTGTGGTTTAATTTGCATTTACATGATGACTAATAGTGTTGAGCATGTCTTCATTTGCTTATTGGCCATTTACATAACTTCTTTTGCAAAGGGTCTGTTCAAGTGGCCTATCTTAAAAATTGGATTGTCTTTTTCATTATTAAGTTGTAGGTGTTTTGTTTTTTTTTTCACATGTCCTGGGTACCAGTTCTTTGTTTTATTTATTATTATTATTATTATTATTATTATTATTATTATTATTATTATTTTTAGTTGGAGTCTCACTACGTCACCCAGACTGGAGTGCGGTGGCATGCCACCCCAGCATCGACCTGCTGGGCTCAGGAGATACTTCTGCCTCAGCCTTCCAAATAGCCGGAACTACAGGCATGCGCTTCCACACCCGGCTAATTTTTGATATATTGTAGAGACGAGGTCTCGCCAAGTTGCCCGGGTTGGTCTCAAATCTGTGGGCTCAGGCAATCCACTCACCTTGGTCTCCCAAAGTCCTGGGATTACAGGTTGAGTCACTGAGCCCAGTCTGTTTGTTTTATATGTGTGTGTGTATGTGTGTGTATGTGTGTGTGTGTGTGTGTGTATGTTTTGTAAATGTTTTCTACCAATCTGTAACTTGCCTAATCATTTTGTCAGTGATGCTTTTTAATGGTGGAAGCTTTTAATTTCAAAGTCTAATTTATCATTTTTTAAAATTTATGGTTATTTTATGTCCTGACCCCCAAGAAATATTTGCTTACTTCACAGGCCTAAAAATATTCTCCTATTTTTTTCTAGCTTTATGATGATGGCTTTTTCATTTAGGTCTATAATTAATATAAAATTAATGTTTGTGTTTGGAGGGAGATAAGGACCAAGTTTAATGTTTTCCCATATGGATATATAGTTGTTCCAACACCATTTGTTAAAAAGAGGCGCCTTCCCCAAGGAATTGTTTTGGTGCCTTGATAGAAACTCAGCCATATATGTAAGGTCTATTTCTGAATGTTCTGTTTTGTTCCTTTGTTCTATCTGTGTATGCTTACATGGATACCACATTATCTTAATTATTGTAGCTTTATAGTAAGTCGTTAAGTCAGGCAATGTTAGTTCTTCAAACTTGTTCTTCATTTGCAAGATAGTTTTAGCTATTCTGAATTCTTGAATTTTCATGTAAATTTTAGAATCAGCTTGCATACTTTTTTAAAAGAGCCTACTGTTATGATAGGGATTGTGTTGAATCTATAGGTCATTCTGGGGGGAGTGGACATCTTAAATATATCAAGTCTTCCTATCGATGGTATGTCTCTCCACTCAGAGCTTCTTTCATTTCTCTAGCCATATTTTGTAGATTTTAGATATATGCGTACACATATTCTATCATGTACCCATATTTTATTAGATATTTCTAGCATTTTATGCTTTCTGTTGACAATGTAAATGGTATTTTAAAATTTTGTTTTGAAGGTTTTTTTTTTAGTATATAGGTGGATACTTCCTCATATCCTGGAACCTTGCTAAATTTACTTACCAGCTCTAGTAACTTCATAGATTCCATAGGGTTTTCTGTGTAAACAATATATCATCTGCAAATTCCAACATTTCAACCTATTCCTTTCCAATATTTATGTCTTTTATTGGTTTTCTTACCTGAAAGCACTATCTAAAACTTTCAGTTCAATGTCAAGTAAAAGTGGTGAGAGTAGCCATTCTTGCCTCATTATTTAACTTAGGAAAAAATGATTAAATGTTTCACCATTAAGCTGCTAGCTGTAGATTTTTTGTAGATGACCTTTATACAATTGAGAAAGTTCCCTTGTATTTCTACTTTGCTGACAGATTTTTATTATTTTTATTTCTGACAGATTTTGAATTTTGTCAAATGATTTTTCTGCATCTGTTGAAAAAATCATGAGTTTTCTCCTGTATTTTGTTAATACATTAAATTACACTAGTTGATTTCTGAATGTTAAACTAACCATGCATTTCTCAAACAAACCCCACTCAGTTATAATGTATTATTCCTTTAACATACTGCTGGATTCAGTTTGCTAATACTTTGTTAAGGGTTTTCACATCTGTTTTGATGAAGAATATATGTCTGCATTTTCTTTTCTTGTCATCTTTATTTGGTTTTGGTATCAGGATTATGCTGATTTTATAAAATTAGTTAGAAAGTGCCCATATTATTTTCTCTATAGATGATAAAAAACATTCATTGCTGATTTTTTTTAATTTTTAATTTTTAATACGTAGGGTACAATTCAGGACTAGATATACAAATGTTCATTATGCAGGTACCCTTGTTGATGAGGTGTGCCCCCCCCCCACCGGCAGTTTCCCACTACTGTCAATCCAGCCCCCTCCCTCCCCTGACAGTTTCTCACTACTGCCAATCCCTTTCTTATAGTATTGCAATAGTTGATCAAGGTCCGCTTATGACTGAGAACATGTGATACTTGGTTCTTTGTTTGGGTGATAGATCACTCAGTAATATAGCCTCTGAGTCCATCCAAGTTACTGCGAGTTCATAATTTTGTCCTTTATGGCTGTGTAATATTCCATTGTGTATATGTACCACATTTTAAAAAATCTAGTCCTCTTTCAATGGGCAGCATGGTTGGTTCCATGTTTTTGCTATTGTGAATAATGCTGCAAACATGTGTTTGCAGGTATCTTTTTCATAGAGTGATTTGAGTTCTTCCAGGTGTATATTCCCAGTAGGGGGCTTATGGGGTTGTATGGAAGGTCAATTTTCAGATCTTTTAGGAATCACCACACTATTTTCCACAGAGGCTGTACTAGTTTACACTCCCACCAACAGTGTAGAAGTGTTCCCTTTTCCTCGCATCCTCTCTAGTATCTGCTGTTTTTGAGTTATTGATGATGGTCATCTTGACTGGAGTTAAGTGGTGTCTCAGTGTGGTTTTGATTTGCATTTCTTTGATGACTAGTGAGGCTGAGCATTTTTTCATGTATCTGTTCATGTCTTCTTTTGAGAAGTGTCTGTTTATATCTTTTGCCCACTTTGTAATGGGGCTGTTT
>CAUYQG010160312.1:0-25750 GCA_963574415.1 Tarsius wallacei | reverse complement strand
CTCCAGGTTGTTTGACATAGCAAGACACTGGCTAAAAAAAAAAAAAAAAAAAAAGCAATTACTACCTTCTAAATCTCTATTCTTAACTCTTTTTTTCTCAAAGTAAAATTCACATAACATAGAATTAACTCTTTTAAAGTATACCATTTAGTGGTATTTACATCATTTACTATATTTTGCAACCATCACCTCTGACTAGTTTCAAAACATTTTTATTACTCCAAAAGCAAACCCCATATCCTTTAAGCTGTCACTGTCCATCCCCATTCTCTATCCCCTCCCCCCATGTCTAACAGCTACCTTTCTGCTTTCCCTATTCTGAACATATTATGTAAATGGAATCATACAATATGTGCCCTTTTTGTCACTTGGCATAAAACTTTTGAGGCTATCTGTGTGGTAGCTTATACAATACTTAATTACTTTTTATGGCTGAATAATATTCCATTCAGCCATATGTGAATGTAACACATTTTTTTTACTCTTCCGTTGGTGAATATTTGGGTTTTTTCCACCTTTCAGCCGCCGTGAATTGTGCTGCTGTGAACATTCATGTACAAATATTTGTTTGATTACTTGCTTTCAGTTTTTGTAGGTCTCTCCCTAGGAGTGGAGTTGCCCTGTCATATGGTAATCCTGGGTTTAACTTTTGGAGGAACCACCAATTGTTTTTCCACAGCAGCTGAATTATTTTACATTTCTACCAGTAGTGTCCTAAGGTTCCAATATTCATACTTCTTGGCCAATATTTATTATTGTTTTTTTTATTATAGCTATCTCAGTGGGTTTGAAGTGACTATCTGGTGGTTTTGACTTATATTTCCTCGGTAACTGATGATGTTGAACATCATTTCATGAGCTTACTGATCATTTACGTGTCTTGTTTGGAGAAGTATCTATTCATATCTTTTGCCCAATTTGCATTGAGTGGTTTATCTTTTTGTTGCGTTATAAGAGTTCTTTATTAATTCTCACTATTTAACCCTTATCAGATGTATGATTTGCAAATATTTTCTTCTCTTCCAAAGATTGGCATTGCCATTTGAAGCAAAACATTTTTAATTTTTATTAAAACACTTCTTTATTTTTTTCTTTTGTTTTTATATCATGTATAAGAATCCATTGCCAAATCCAACATCATGAAGATTTCATGATGTTAGATTCCCCTATTTTCTTCTAGGCGTTTTATGGTTTTGGCTCTTATGTTTAGGTCTTGAAATTAATTTTTGTTTATGCTATGAGATGAGGGGTCAGCTTCATTCTTCTACATGTGGATATACCACTAACATTTATTAAAGAGACTATTCTTTTGTCTTTAGTCTTGGCACACTTATTGAAAGTCAGTTGACCATAAGTGTGTGTCTATTTCTGGGCTCTCAATTCTATCTCCTAGATCTATGTTTATCCTTATGCCAGTACCACACATTTTTGTTTTGTTTTTTTGAGTTGGAGTCTTATCCAGGCTGGATTACAGTGACATGATCACAACTCACTGAGCCTTGACCTCCTTGGCTCAGGCAGTTCTTCCATCTTAGCCTCCCAAGTAGTTGGCACTATAGGCACATGCCACCACACCCAGCTAATTTTTTTTTTCAAGAGATGAGATCTTGCTTTGTTGCCTAGATTGATCTCAAACTCCTGGGTTCAAGCAGTCCTCTTGCCTCATCCTCCCAAAGTGCTAGGATTACAGGCATGAGCCACCATGCCCGAACAACACTGTTTTGAGTACTGTATTTTGTAGTAAGTTTTGAAATTGGAATGTATGAGACCTCCCAGCTTTGTTTTTCTGTTTCAAAATTGTTTTAGCTATTTAGGGACCCTTGCCGCTTTTTTCCTATATTTTTCACTATGGAGAGTTTTTAAGGTGCACAGAAGTAAACACAATTGTATAATCACCTCCATGTACCCATCAACCAACTTTAATAGTTACTAACATTTTGCCAATCTTACTTCATTTTGTCTTCTTTTTTGGGAGTATTTCAAACACATCCCTGATATTGTGTCATTTCACTTCCAAAATCTGTGATAGTTCCCTTACATTTTCCTTTTTTCCCCAGGTCATCAGTTTTACAGAGAAACTGTCACTTGTATGATGTCCACATGACAGATTGAATTAATGTGTTTTGTTTTGTTTTGTTTTTAATTTTATTTTAAAGATGTGGGGTACAATTCAGGGTTAAGTATACAAATGTTCATTTTGCAGGTACTCTTATTGATGAGTTGTGCCTCCCCCAAATTAATGTTTTATTCTGTAAATTTATAGTTAGAATTCCAGAGGCTTGATTAGACTCTGGTTTATTTTTCTAGGTAAATACTTTATAGGTGGTACTGTTGTATTCCTGTTGTATCATATCTTTTAGCAATGTCAGGCTTGATTAGTGGGTTTCAGGATAGTCAAGCTGATTCATCCATGAAAAATTCCCCACTCCAATTTAGCATTCATTGGGATTATTGCTGTGATTTACTTCATTTGGGATCATAGTGATTTTCTAATTCTGTAATTTCTTCTGTGTTCATTAGCTAGAGTTCTCCTATAAGGAACTATTTGGTTACCTTGAAATACAATCTATATAGGAAAAACAAGATAAAGGCTTAGTTTTTTGTGTTTTTTTCCCCTTTACATAAAATTTTTCACGATAATGAATTGGTTCTCCAGCATCATCCAATAGTTGAGTGTTGTTGTTGTTGTTTTTATTTTTGAGTGTTTGCATATCATCAAAAGCATGTGACTTTTTATATTTGATGTTTCTTAGTCTGTTGCAGTCATTCTTACTGGTGCTCAAATTGCTCTATTTTTATGCCAGAAAAAGCCACATCAGGTTGGCTCCTCTGTCCTTTAGTCATGACTCTGTTAGTCTTGAATAGCTGTATTTCTTTCTGTAATAAGATTTCTCAGGCTTGTCATGTACGTTGGTTTCCCAGTTCTGAAAACAGCTGTTTTTCTAACAAGACTTGTTTTCTTTTTTTCATTGTTGTTGTTGTTGTTGAGTTGGAGTCTCACTCAGTCGCCCACACTGAAGTGCAGTGGCCGCTCCCAGCCACCGCAACCTCGACCTGCTGGGCTCCGGCGATCCTACCGCCTCAGCCTTCCAAGACTTGTTTTCTTTTAGCAGAAAATGGTATTTAGGGGCCTCCGCCTGGGTGCCAGAGGTGCTCATTGCTCCCAGGTTGAATTGCTTTTAGTCTTTTCCATGGGACAGTGTTAGGAAGGAAGTACTTCGGGAAGAAAACAAAATCACAATCACTAACAAAATTTTAATTAAAAATGAAGATTAAAGAGCTTTTGCTTTTTGTTACTTTGATCTCCTTTAAACACAAGATTTTTATTTGAAGGATTTGAAGGATCAGGAAAACATTCAGCCTAATGTAAAACTTTGCATAAAAAGAGATGAAGACTGATGTACGGACAGTGTGGATACACCACCAAAACATGCTGAGTGAAAGAAAGCAGACACCAAAGACCACATATTTATGATTCTATTTATATGAATATCCAGAGTAGGTAAATCCATAGAGACAGAAAGTGGATTGAGGTTTGCCAGAGGCTAGGGGGTGGGGAAAATCTGCTTAGTGGACACAGGGTTTTATTTTGGGGTGATGAAAATGTTTGGAACTTAGTAGAGGAGATGGTTGCACCACAGTGTGAATGTACTAAATGCCACTGTGAAATGTACACTTTAAAGTGGTTAATTTTATGCTATATGAATTTCGCCTCAGAAAAGAAACCACTGCTATTTGTTTAGTATCAAAGACTTAATGAGTGCTTGCTAATAATATTTTACATATCCAAGAAAGGGAGTTTTAGTTATTGGCAAACCAAAATTTACCTTATTTTTGTGAATTATTTGCTGAGTCCTGCTTGTCTCCTTTCTCCCTTCCTCACTATAC
Organism: Tarsius wallacei; assembly: GCA_963574415.1. Lineage (NCBI taxonomy): Eukaryota > Metazoa > Chordata > Mammalia > Primates > Tarsiidae > Tarsius > Tarsius wallacei. The sequence goes on along the minus strand of CAUYQG010160312.1, from coordinate 21,862 downwards.
CCCTAACTAATAGACAGTTTCTAGAAAACTTTTAAAATACTGCATTCTCAGAAAGTATACGTTTAGATGTGAAATGCTTTTTTTTTTATTCAGTCCACAGTGCTAGTACTAGTCTGCTGAGAGTATTTTTTATCCCAATGAGTAAAGACTAAATTATGTGACTTAGCTACAGAAATTTTATGGAATGACAGATCATTTGTAAAGTGTTATTAAACAAACGGAAATGTCTTGTGAGGAGATCCCATTAACATGATCATATTTTTTAAAACAGTATTTTCAGCTGGGCACAGTGACTCACGCCTATAATCCTAGCACTTTGGAAGGCCAAGGCAGAAGGCCAGAAGTTCAAGACCAACCTGGGAAATAACAGCAAGACCCTGTATATACAAAATATTTTTTAATAGCTGGGCGTGTTGGCACATGCCTGCAGTCCCTGGTACTTAGGAGGCAGGGGTAAGCTATGACTGTACCAGTACACTCCAGCCTGGATGACAGAGTGAGACCCTGTCTCTTAAAAAAAAGTAATATTCTATTATTTTATGCTTTATATATTCGTTTACTGCCAGAAAAAAAACAGATCTGTTCTTTGTCCTAACTTTATTTTTTATTTATTTATTTATTTATTACTTATTTTTTAGTTGGAGTCTCACTCAATGCCTAGACTGGAGGGCAGTGGCACGCTCACAGCCACTGCAGCCTCGGCCTGCTGGGCTCGGGCAGTCCTTCCACCCCCTCCTTCTAACCGGCTGGAACTACAGGCATGCATCACCACCCCCGGCTTTTTTTTTTTTTTTTTTTTGAGTTGGAGTCTCACTCTGTCTCCCAGACTGGAGTGCAGTGGCCACTTCTGGCCACCGCAGCCTCGACCTGTGGGCTCTGGCGATCCTTCCAACTCAGCCTTCCAAATAGCTGGAACTACAGGCGCGCGCTACCACGCCCAGCTAATTTTTTTATTTCTTGTAGAGATGAGGTCTCGCCAAGTTGCCCAGGCGGGTCTCACCCGCAGGCTCAGGCAATCCAGTCACCTCAGCCTCCCAAAGCGTGGGATTACAGGCTGAGCCACTGAGCCCAGCTCTGGCTATTTTTTTGATTTATTGTAAAGGTGAGGGCTCGCCAAATTGCCCAGGCTGGTCTCAAACCCATGAGCTCAGGCGATCCTCTCACCTCGGCCTCCCAAAGTGCTGGGATTATAGGCGTGAGCCACCGCGCCTGGCCTCTAACTTTATTTTTACATGTCAGTTCAGTATAGCGCAGGGCTCCTGATGATCCATAAAGACTTGATTCCCTGGACTAAATCTTGTATTTTATTATTTTATTTTATTTTATTTTATTTTATTTTTTGAGTTGGAGTCTTATTCTATAACCCAGACTGGAGGGCAGTGGCACGCTCCCAGCTACCGCAGTCTCAACCTGTTGGGCTTCAGTGATCCTTCCGTCTCAGCCTTTCAAGTAGCTGAAACTACAGGCACATGCTGTCACACCCAGCTAATTTTTGATTTATTGTAGAGATGAAGTCTCTCCAAGTTGCCTGGGTAGGTCTCGAACCCATGGGCTCAGGCAATCCTCTCGCCTTGGCTTCCCAAAGTGCTGGGATTACAGGATAAGCCACCGAGCCCAGCCTGGACTGAATCTTTTAAAAGAATGATTTAGCTTTTGCCGTCCTGCTCACTTTTCAGTAATCTTGCCACCAAAGTTTCCCACAAGGAGAGAATTGAAATTTTAAAATTCAGTATTGGTGAATCTCAAGTACTACCTTTTTTTTTTTGAGACAGAGTCTCACTGTCACCCAGGCTGCAGTGCAGTGGCACAATCCCATCTCACCACCGCCTTGACTTCGTGGACTCAAGTATTCTTTCTACCTCAGCTACCCCATCCTCCAAGTAGCTGGAACTATAAGCATGCACCACCACACCCAGCTAATTTATGTATTATTTTGTGGAGACAAGGTCTTACTATGTTGCCCAGGCTGGTCTTGAACTTCCTGGGTGCAAGCGATTCTCCCACCGTGGCTTCCCAAAGTGTTGGGATTATATGCATGAGCCACTGAGCCCTGCACTGATAGGGTTTTGATATGAGTCTGTAGACAATTGATTTATTATGGTCTCTGTGCAGTCAAACCTCACAGCTAATGTTATCCTGTATTTGCAGTCGCTTCACAGCACTAGCATCACCACCTCAGATCCACCTCAGATCATCAGATATTAGAGTCTCATAAGGAGGACACAACCTAGAATCCCTTGCATGCCCAGTTCACAATAGGGCTCACACTCCTATGAGAATCCAATGCCACCACTGACCTGACAGAAGGTAGAGCTCAGGTGGTAATGCAAGCAATGGAGAACAGCTGTAAATACAGATGAAGCTTGATACTCACTGTACTCACCTCCTGCTGTGTGTCCCAGTTTTGTTGGGGATCCTTGGTTTAAACAACAGAAATGTTATTTTCTCACAATTCTGGAGGTTAGGGGTTGAAGATTAAGGTATTGGCAGAGTTGGTCTCTTCTGAAGCCTCTTTCCTTACTTTGGAGATGGCCATCTTCTCCCTGAATCTTCATATGGTCTTCCCCGTGCCTGTCTTATGTCTTAATCTCTTCAAAGACAAGTTGTAGGCCGTGCTCGGTGGCTCAGCCTGTCATCCCAGCACTTTGGGAGGCCGAGGCGAGTGGATTGCCTGAGCCCGCAGGCTTGAGACCCACCTGGGCAGCTTGGCAAGACCTCATCTCTACAATAAATCAAAAATTAGCCGGGTTTGGTGGCACACGCCTGTAGTTCTGGCTACTTGGAAGACTGAGGCGGAAGGATCGCCGGAGCCCAGCAGGTCAAGGCTGCATTGGCCAGGAGCGTGCCACTGCACTCCAGTCTGGGAGTGAGATTCCAACTCAAAAAAGACAAGTTGTAGTGGATTGCCACCCTAATGACTTATTTTAACTTAATTACCTCTTTAGAGACCCTATTTCCAAATAGAGTCACATTCTATGGTATTAGGAGTTAAGACTTCAACATGAATTTGGATTGCACATTTCAGGCCATATAACATACGTAATTCTTTTGTTTTACAGGTCAATTTGCTGAGAATGAAACCAATGAGGTCAATTTTAGAGAGATCCCGTCACATGTGCTATCAAAAGTATGCATGTATTTTACCTACAAGGTTCGCTACACTAACAGCTCCACCGAGATTCCTGAATTCCCAATTGCACCTGAAATTGCACTGGAACTGCTGATGGCTGCGAACTTCCTAGATTGTTAAATAAAATAAATTATAATAAACTGTTAACTTTTTTCAGTATTTAATACCTGTAGTTCAGTTAGTAATTTTTTCATATATAGCATGTTGCCTGTATGCAATTGAACTGTAAAGTTCATTGCAAAGCAGATTATGTTGTTTTTTTGCATAGCAATCAGAGTTGAAATTTGTTTGCTACATCAACAAATTAAGGACATTTTCACAAACTGAGAAATAAACAAATATGCCAATTCGTAGGTGGTTTTGCCTTATCCTTTGGATGTGACTTTTAAAATTAGAGCAATGATGATATCATAAATGCTGAAATTTAGGCATACATGAACACGTTTTACAGGTAAATAATGGGGCTAAGTATTTTTATGTTCTTAATGTTTTTTTTAAACTTATTCTGATCTTATAGCTGCCATTAGCACTACTAGAGTTATACAAAGAATTGCATTATAAACATGTTTATAACTTAGCCAAAACATTGATTTTTTATAACTCTCCAGGAATAAGAGTGGAAATTTCTTATGTCTTTTGATAAACTGCAGTGTTGTTTAAGTGTAACTTGTCATTTTGTTTATTGCTGCAATTTAAGAACTTTATTTAAAACAATGTTGAAAGGTTTCCTGGGTACAGATTTTGGAGCAGTAACTGTTTGAACTGTAGCCAGATGGCCAAAAAGTAAACTACATGACTTGGAGTTTTTGTGGATTGTGTATTTTGGGCAATTCAAAGTACTGTATTTTCATTGACTATAAAGCTTCCTTTGCAATTTCCATCCTTCCTTCATGATCCCTTGTTGTGATTACTCTTCCTGGTTGCTTAATTTGTCTTGAAAGACTCACTATGAACTTTATCCAGATCTTAAAAGCTAGAATTTTCTGAACTATCTCAGTCTTCCTCCATCCAGTTGGAATGTTATGAAATAACATGTGGAGAGATACAGTGAAAATCTTGTAATGCACTTAGATATAATACATGAATTATCTTCTAATTAAAATATGTTCCAATAGGTATGATATTCATAATCAATGGGCCTTCTACTGAAGTCAGACTCATAAGGAAGTCACTCAGCTTTTATATTTAAGCAGGCAAAAAATATTTGAAAAACGATGCAGCATCTCTGCTTAGGCATGGGAAAAGAAGCACTGGAGATGGGTTTAGTATTGTCTCTTAGCAGTAGAACAACGTTCTCACTATAGGGTCTATACATTTAAGTTTTCAGCTTATTCAAGACTGGCTTAATATGGACTAGCTTTTCTGGAAACTGCAAAAATCATAAGCAAAAGTAATTTTTTCTCAGAATATCTAAACATTGTGCTTTCCAGCTTATTGAAAGCAGTTAAATATAAATTGCATATTTTTAGTAATTTCTTAAGATATACTGGTACATATTTTAGTATAGAAGGTTATTTATCAAGTACAAGAATTATATTCTACCACTTGGTGACAAATAATGCCAAGTATAAACCTAGATGATGATTTCAAAAGCCAAGGTAATAACTAGAAAGTAAGTTTAACTTTGTCCAATTTTCATGGGTTACTTTATGTGGTTAGATCCAGAAGTAACCGCAGGTTTAAGACATTAAAACTGAAACAAAGACTAGGTAAACCTGTATACCTTGAAGCAAATGGTACTTGCATGTTAATAAAGGCTGTATTGACTGAAAAGTGTGATGAACACTTGGTGTTTGATCTTTTTAGCCTTAATTTCTTTTTTTCTTAGAATTCGTGAAACTTTGCTTCAGGACATCTTTCCACGTCATTGAATACTGGAAATTTTTATTTGGTTAAATCTAAGATAATTATTTTGAAACCTTGACGTTGAAACCTTAGCAGTTTTCTGATACTACTTTTCAAATTATGTGCAGATCTCCCCATTGTATTTTTTCTGCATAGAAAATATTACCACAAAATCCTTTATTTTATTCCATTTATATTTCATTTTGTACTGTCTAGGTGATGTTTTTTAAATTGCTTATCTTTCATATGGTATTGTCAACAGATAATTTTCCCACTTTTAAAGATACTGATATTGAGAAATAATTTATTAATGGGAGTGAGTTCAGATCATGCTAACAAATTTAGAGACATCTTGCTAAGCATGGAGTTGTCATCTTAGTGTGAGTCATTTTGCTAAGCTTATCAATTATTCATTGAAAATAGAGCACATGTTCTAAGAAATAATATAAAATTACTGTTTAAGATTGAAGGATGTTTAAATTAAGTAATTCCTGTCTATATAGAGGAAATTTTGTACAAATTAACAAAACTTTAATTTGTCCAGGTTTAACAGTGCTAAGTTGAGCCTCTTATTGGCTGAATCTAAGTTTGATAAAAATAACGAAGGCCTGGTAATCAGAAAATGCCACTGGTCTTTTTTATATTTTATTTGCAATATATAAATCTGGTTTAATTCCAGGTCAGTCATATTCGTTCTAAGATTTTATATTCCTATTAGGCTAGATTTCTAAGTATTATACCTAATGGTTTGTTGGCTTGAACAAATATTTATTAGCCTAGAAGTATTTTGTATATTAAACAGAGCTCCAATCTGGGAGTTAGATAGTATAGGATCTTGGCCGGGCATGGTGGCTCACATCTGTAATACCAGCACTTTGGGAGGCAGAGGCAAGAGGATTTTCTGAGCCCAGGGGTTCGAGACCAGCCTGGGCAACTTGGCGAGACCTCGTCTCTACAATGGATCAAAATTAGCTGGGCGTGGTGGCACACAACTGTAGTTCCAGCTACTTGGAAGACTGAGGCGGAAATACCGTCTGAGCCCGGCAGGTTGAGGCTGTGGTGGCCATGAGTGTGTCACTGCACTCCAGCCTGGGCAACAGTGAGACTCCAACTCAAAAAAAAAAAAAAAAAAGAGTCTGGGATCTTATGCTAAGTAGCCACGTGACCTTGAACAAGTCCCTGGGCCTCCATTTCACATATATAGAATTAGGAAGTTGCATGTCTATAAGATATTTACCACCTTATTTTTAATGAATAAGTGTGTTTGTAGATGTTGCTTAAACCCAAGATTGTGACATTGCAGATGATCAGATTAGAAGAATTTGAATTAGGAAATGATTTTTTTGCTGTTTCTGGATTAGGCATCAAATTCTATACATTAGTACCAAATATATTAACTAGATCAATTTGAAATCGTAGTTGTTTATTGCTTACTGTAAAGAGAAAATCCAGTTTTAGCTCTGGTTATCAGTAGTTACTGATATAAAGAGAAATTTATGCGCTATGATTTCATGCCAGCATATCTAATACCAGGTCAGCCAGAAACCTGTTTTCATTCATGAGCTAATTTAATAATTTATTCTAGATTGGGTATGTACATGATTTCTTTGCTTCATGTCTCTGTAGCTGAAAACAAGGCTAATTTTTAATGCCCTATGGAATATTCAGTTTACATCCTTCATATTCTCTAGGTTGGTTTCTTCACCCTCCAAGTTTTTAAAATTAGGATTATTTTTTAAGGAGCGGATCTCACTTTGTTACCCAGGCTGGAGTGCAGTGGCCATTCACAGGCATGATCAAGGCACACTGTAGCCTCAGGTTCCTGGCCTCAAGCAATCCTCCCCATCAGCCTTCCATAGCAGGGACTACAAACATGTGCCACTGTACCCAACTGGAATAATAAAAGTTGCTTTGAGATAGACCTCCTGGTCTCAATCATCAAATTGTTCTATAAATTCTGTATTTTTATGTTATTCTCATATAGGAAACGGGTACATCAGAGTTAGATTTTCCCCCTCTTTATGGTATTAGATGCTTGCAGTTATTTTTAATATAAAAATCTTTTGTCAAAGGGAGGCCCAAACTTCACCTGTACGATGACCACTTGTATACCTCATCCTGAATTGTACCACACATCTTTAAGATAAAAATTTTAAAATACATATATTTATTACATTTGACCTAGATTAGTTTATATGGCTAAAACCTTTAACATAGGTGCTATTTCTTCATTAGCTAGAAATCATGTATAGGCCAGGTGCAGCGGCTCACACCTGTAATTCCAGCACTTTGGGAGGCAGAGGTGAGAGGATTGCCTGAGTCCAGGGGTTTGAGACCAGCCTGGACAACTTGGCGAGACTGCCTCTCTACAATAAATCAAAAAATTAGCCAGGCATGGTGGTGTGCGCCTGTAGTTCCACTTGGAAGGCCGAGGTGGAAGGATAGCATGAGCCCAGCAGGTCGAGACTGAGGTGGCTGTGGGTGGGCCACTACACTCCATTTTGGGCAACAGTGAGACTCTAACAACAATAAAAAAGAAAAGTATATGTAATGTGACAGAATAATGAAATTTCAAATTTGGTGACTTTATCAAAATTGCCTGAAATCTTTTCATTTGGCCAGACGTGGTGGCTCACACCTATAATCCTAGCGCTTTGGGAGGCCGAGGTGAGAGGATTGCCTGAGCCCACGGGTTCGAGACCAACCCCGGCAACATGGCAAGACCTCATCTCTACAATAAGTAAAAAAATAAAAATTAGCCAGGCATGGTGGTGTGTGCCTGTAGTTGCAGCTTCTTGGAAGGCTAAGGTGGAAGGATTGCCTGAGCCCAGCAAGTCACGGCTGTAAACGTGCCACTGCACTCCAGCCTGGGCAACAGAGTGAGACTCCAACTCAAAATTTAAGAAAAAAAACTATACTAGAGCCTCCTTTTTACATCATGAAACAAAGCTTGTGCCTACACCTACCAACTGGCCCAAATTCACTGTTGGAGGTGTGTGTGTGTGTTTTAATCAATAGGATTTTTAATTGTAGGCATAAATTTTGACGTAGACTTACCAAGTATATTTTACTTTTGAGTCAGTGTAGTGTCATTTCTTCTCTAGAATACTGCAAGAGTGTGCATCCATGAAGTATATAGTTTTGAAATGGGAAGTGTGTTTTCTTCAGACCATCAAGGACAAATTCTGTCTTTCCATAATTTTGTTCAACTATTTTTGAAAATGAAGGTTTCTTTAATTTCTTATAGCCACCATTCAAATCAGCCACTATGTTCCCTGTTGTTTTTTGCCTTGGGGTGTTTATTTTAAACAAGTATCCAAGACAAAATATAGGAAGGTAAGGTCACAGACTAATTTGCAATGAGATTGAATCCAGATTGTAGTTCAGGTTAATTAGAACAAACATGGTACCTGGATTCTAGAGAACTGTACCCAGAAATGAAAGTCATCTTTGTTAAATTATTGAAATAAACAATATACAGAATATTAAAAAGGTGAATTGGCCAGGCAAGGTGGTGGCTCAAGCCTGTAATCCCAGTACTTTGGGAGGTCAAGGCAAGAGAATTGCCTGAGCCCAGGGGTTCAAGACCAGTCTGGGCAACTTTGTGAGACCTCGTCTCTCTAATAAATTAACAAATTAGCTGGGCGTGTTGATGCGTGCCTGTGGTCCCAGCCACTTGGAAAGCTGAGGAGAAAGGATCGCCTGAGCCCAGCAGGTCGAGGCTGCGGTGGCCATGAGCATACCGCTGCACTCCAGCCTGGGAGACAGAGTGAGACTCCAACTCTAAAACAAAATAAAATGGTGAATTGAGGTAGGATGTTAGTGCGTGAGGTGTGCCTCTAACAAGTAAGAAATATATAACATTTCTATCCAAATGAACATCATCCCTCACTAGGGCTGTAGTTCAAAATGTTTCTGGAACTGCCTTTAAAGCTTATAATAAATATTCTTTTGGATAGCCTCAGTGGGGAAGATGCTTTTTCTTTCAGTTTTGAAATACTTTTAAGCGTTTCTGATCCAAACCTACTGAATAAAGATGAGTGGCCAGGCTGGTTGGAAGAAGAAACACATAACTAAAGGGACTAGTGTAGCAATAACCTGACTCAGGTAGCATGTCGTGTCACAGAACCAAATTTAAAACTACAAACCTAACCTTGGAGATAAAAGTAGTTGCATTGTTTTTTGCATGACGTCAAATAATTTTTTCTGTAAGACACTAATTTCATAAGGTAATTATTCGATTTTTTTACAGTAAATCAAGTTTATTTACTGTAATCTGTTCCTCTGAGATAACATTGTCCACAGTCACATATAATACATATAATACAGTTATGTATTGATTATTTACACGTTATAGTAGTATTTTTTCCTATGAAGAAAGTTCAAAAGCTAGGTAAACAATGACATACTGCCATTTGGGATTTATCAGATGTCAGAGCTTAAAGAAATAGTCTTCAGCAAATATCCAATTTTCTTTCTTAAGGCAGTCACCAAACATTTGCTTTTTAAAAAAAGTATCTGCAGCAAAGTGATTCAAATGGGTTTTATAAAATTTCTCTCATAATGCAAAATATTATTGCTGTTACATTGCTCAAAGTAGAGTTTAAACATTGTGCTTCCAGTGTGTTGGGTTTTTTGCAACATCACGTTAAAGACAATCTTCCTGTTCTAGACGAGAACCGGATCTACCTGATAAAGTACCGCCCCATCCTTCAATACTAGACCTAATGTCTGATGAGCACCTATTCCTAAGGAGTTGAGTCCATGATGTTAGTTACATGGACTGATGGAATGGCTGTGATCGAGTTATAAATGGCCAAAAACTTACAAGACAAGTGAAGCCACAATTTAAAGCTATATTATTTGAGCCGGGCATAGTGGCTCACGCTTGTAATCTCAGCACTTTGGGAGGCCAAGGCAAGAGGATTGCCTGAGTCCAGGGATTCGAGACCAGCCTGGGCAATTTGGCAAGACCTCGTCTCTACAATAAATCAAAAAAAAATTAGGTAGGCGTGGCATGCGCCTGTGGTTCCAGTTAGTTGGAAGGCTGAGGTGGAGGGATCACCTGAGCCTAGTAGGTTAAGGCTGCGGTGGCTGTGAGCGTCCCACTAGACTCCAGCCTGGACAACAAAGTGAGACTCTGACTAAAAATAAATAAATAAAAATAAACCCTGAATAAAATATTTGTTCCTTAGTAGCCTAAGGTTATCTACACATCATCCAGTTCCCTGCTTATAGGAGAGAATACTCTGTTGGAAGGCAAGAAAGCTGAACTCCAGATTGTTGGTTGCTGATCCAGATTCCTGCTGTTCTTCCAGGAAAAATGATAGTTTCTGAACAGACATTTCTCCAAAGAAGATAGCCAGGTAACCCCCAACAATACATGAAAAGAGGAGGACAAAAAATCATCTACCAGCACAATGTGCCCAGGAGGGGGTGGTGGGTACACTTAAAACCCAGACCAAAAACTATCTTTACTCCCGCAAGCGATTGAAGTGAAGAAAAATTTTTTTCAATTAAAATAAATAACACATGATGAAATGCCTCAGTCGTTGGTCATCAGGGAAATGCTAATCAAAGTCACAAGACACCACTTTACACCCTCTAAGATAGCTCCAATAACAAATTGTCCAGGATGTGTAAAACTTAGAATTCTCATGCATTGTTGGTGGGGATGTAAAATGGTGCAGCTGCTGTGAAAAAGCTTGGCGGTTCTTTAAAAAGTTAAATACAATTACTATGTGATCCAGCAATTACACTCCTGAGTGTAAACTCAAAAGTCCCTGTTGAGTTTTTAAACATCAGAATAACTGGTCAAAAAAGCCGGGGTGCAGTGGCTCATGCCTGTAATCCTAGTGCTTTGGAGCACCAAAGCAGAAGGATCACTTGAGGTCAGGAGTTTAAGACCAGCCAGGGAAACAGCAAGATCTCTAACTCTACCAAATTAAAAAAAAAAAAAAATTAGTCGGTCATGGTGGTGCATACCTGCAGTCCCAGCTACTCAGGAGGCTGAGGCAGGAGGAGGATCCCTTGGGCCCCGGGAGTTTGTGGCTGCAGTGGACTATGATCGCACTCAAAAACAGAAAAGTTTTTAAATTTTAAAGATGATCACTTATACCATACCAAAAATTATTAAATTGTAAGTGGATGATTTTCTAGGAAAAAAATTATGGGCCAGGCTCGGTGACTCAGCCTGTAATCCCAGCATTTTGGGAGGCTGGGGCGAGTGGATTGCCTGAGCCCGCGGTTTGAGACCCACCCAGGCAACTTGGTGAGACCTGGTCTCTACAATAAATAAAAAATTAGCCAGGTGTGGTAGCACGCCTGTAGTTCCAGCTTCTTGGAAGGCTGAGGCGGAAGGATCACCTGAGCCCAGCAGGTCGAGGCTGCGGTGGCCATGAGAATGCCACTGCACTCCAGTTTGGGTGACAGAGTGAGACTCCAACTCTAAATAAATAAATAAATAAAATTTAAAAATCATGAAAATTGACCCAAGGCAAAATGCAAATGGACTGTTAACCACAGAAGAAAGTGAAGTAGTCGTCAAGAGATTCCTTGTAAAGACACCAGACTAATTTATGGTTGAGTGGTTTTTTTGTTTGTCCATTTGTTTTGTTTTTTGAGTCAGAATCTTGCTGTCACCTGGACTAGAGTTCAGTGGCACGATCACAGCTCACCACAGGCTCGACATCCTGGGCTCAGGCAATCTCCCACCTCAGCCTTCTGAGTAGTTGGGACCACATGCCCATCTAATTTTTAAAATTTTTTGTACAGACGACATCTCACCATGTTACCCAGACTGGTCTCGAACTCCCAGGCTCAAGCAACCCTACCGCCTCAGCCTTCCGAAGTGCTGGGATTATGAGCGTGAGACACCACGCACGATAGTTTTTCATCTTTTTTTTTTTTCCGAGTTGGAGTCTCACTTTGTTGCCCAGGCTAGATTGCAGTGGCACACTCACAGCCACCGCAGCTTCAGTCTGCTGGGCTCAGGAGATCCTTCCACTTCATCCTCATCCTGTAGCTGGAACTACAGGCATGTGCCACCACGCCTAGATAAATTTTTGATTTATTATAGAGATGAAGTCTCATCAAGTTGCCCAGGTTGGTCTCAAACCCCTGGCCTCAGGCAATCCTCTCACCTTGGCCTCCCAAAGTGCTGGGATTACAGGCTTGAGCCACATGATTCCCACACTAAACTGTTCTAGCCCATAGTAAAAGATTTGACAAATTAGCTGGTATGATCCTAATATCAAACTCTGAGAGGACACCATCCCCTAAAAAAGAGATCCCTAGGCAATAGAAGCAACAATCCTGAGTAAAATACTAAGTAATCAAACCCAGGCTGTCAAGGAATGCTATACCATATTTAAGTAATGTTTATTCTAAGAAAACAAGGATAGTTTAAGATAAGCAAATATTACATTCGATTTGCCAAATTTACCAAAGGGAGAAAAAAAGGATAATCTCAATAGATGTTTAAAAATCATTTGGTAAAATACAATCACCACTCTTGATTTTAAACTAATACACTAGGAATAGGATATTTCATGATTTTAAAATAGTCTCAAGCCATCAGTTAACTCACACTTAACAACATTTGTCAGGCATTCTCATTAAAGATGAGGACCAACATAAGATTACTTGCAATCAATTTAGGATGTCTTTTTTTTTTTTGAGTTGGAGTCTTTGTCACCCAGGCTGGAGTGCAGTGGCACGCTCACAGCCACCACAGCCTCAACCTGCTGGGTTCAGGTGATTCTTCCACCTCAGCCTTCCAAGTAGCTGGAACTACAGGGGTGTGCCACCATGTCCAGCAAATTTTTTGATTTATTGTAGAGACGAGATCTCACTGTATTGCTCAGGCCAGTCTCGAACCCGAGGACTCAAGCAATCCTCTAGCCTCAGCCTTCCAAAGTGCTGAGATTATAGGCATGAGCCACCACTCCCGGCAATTTAGCATGTCTTAAAAGTTTCCAGACAATGTTGTAATTTATTTTTAAAAGTTAGGTATAAATATTAGAAAGGAACAGACAAAAATATCTGCCTACAATATGGTGTCTTTCAGAAAAATCACAAAAGTGTGAACTGAAAAATGCTGAAATCTAGAAAAAATAAGTAGAAAATGTGATGCACATTTGTGAGTTATTTTTGTTTGAGCTGCCCAGCATAGAAACCTCCATCCTGATTTGAGAAATCCCCATCTTGGATTTGGGATATACCTCATTATCTGAAACAAGGTGGTAGTGGGCCCCACCTTCCTACTACAGAAGCCAAAAAAAAGACTTTCTGCCTCTTAACTACCAAGACATAGCAATACGACCAAGAAGCCTTCCAATAATTGTCTTTTCCTTTCTACTTAGGCAATTTCAGTTGATTTTAGTTGCTGTCAGTTGAGAACCATGATTCTCACAGAAATTGCTAGTAAGGATAGGTTGCCGGCAATCTCTCTCTCTCTTTTTTTTTTTTTTTAGATGAGGGTCTCATTGTTACCCAGGCAGTCTCAAACTTCTGGCCTCAGGCAATCCTCCCACTTCATCTTCCTAAGTACAGGCCTGGGCAGAGGGAAATCTGATTTTGATTACCTTGTGTAGCTTGGGCTGAAAGCTGTAGCAATTCTACTATATTCATAAAACCTAGAGCTCAGGAGGGTTAAATAGACACTTAAGTTATTTCTTAAAATATAGTGCCCACTGAGGACCGAGCTTTGGATGCTTTCAATGCACCTATTAAAAAACAGGATGGAGAACATGAAGAATTAACCTTTATAGTTTATAGCCTGACAGTGGAATGGTTACTTTGTTGTTCTTGAGTTGAGGTCTCACTCTGTTGTCCAGGCTGGAGTGCTGTGGCACAATCAGAGCTCATCACAGCCATGAACTCCTGGGCTCAAGATATCCTACCAGCTCAGCTTACTGAGTAGCTGGGACTATAAGCACGCACCAACATGCCCAGCTAATTTTGTTATTTTTTTTGTAGGGATGAGGTCTCACCAAGTTGCCAAGGCTGGTCTTGAACCCCTGACCTCAAGCAATCCTCTTGCCTCCACCTCCCAAAGTACTGGGATTACAGGCTTGAGCCACCATGCCCAGCCTTGTCTTTTTTTTTTTTTTTGGGGGGGGGGGGATAAAGTATTTATTAAAATATAACATACATACAGGAAAGTACAAAATCATAAGAGCATAGCTCAATAAATTTTCACAAAGTGTACACAACCGTATAACCACTACCCAGATCCACAAATATAACATCATCATCCTAGAAACTTCTCTCTTGCCCTTCCCTAATCTGTCCCACAGACATCTAATACCATAGGTCAATTTTGCCTGGTCTGGAATTTTATGTAAATGATATCATACAACACATCTGGCATTTTTGCTTAGCATTGTTTGTGAGAGTCATCAATATAGCATTTAGAAATAATCTATTCTCATTGAAAAGTATTCCATTGTGTGTGTGTGTGTGTGTGTGTGTGTGTGTGTGTGATGTATTTATTCTTCAGTTTAGGAACATTTAGGTTGTTTTCAGTTTTGAGCTGTTATTTGTAAAGCTGCTATGAACAGTTTTTACATAGCTTTTGGCGCTCAAATTGTAAGTATTTTGTAAGTACCCAGAAATAAAAATGCTGACACATAGGAAGTACATATATTCAGCTTGGAGGCTAATGGCTTTCCAAAGTGCTTGTACCAATTTACATCTTTGCCTACAGTGTATGAGAGTACCAGTTACTTCACATCTTCACCAATGCCAAGCATCACCATTTTTATTTTAGCCATTCTGGTAGGGGTGTGGTGGTATTGTATTTTCCACTGTTTTTACTGACTAATGAAATCAAACGTGTGTTGGCAATTTAGATTTTATTATTTTATTTTTTTTGAGTAGGAGTCTCAATCTGTCACCTAGACTGGAGTGCAGTGGCATGCTCAAGGCCACCGCAACCTCGACCTGCTGGACTTAAGTGATCCTTCTGCCTCAGCCTTCCAAGTTGCTAGAACTACAGGCACGTGCCACCACGACCGGCTAACTTTTTTGATTTATTGTTGAGGCAAGGTTACACCATGTCACCCAGGCTGATCTTGAACCCTTGAGTTCAGGCAATCCTCTCACCTCAGTCTCCCAAATTGCTGGGATTACAGGCGTGAGCCACCGTGCCCAGTTTGGCAATTTGGATATTCTTTCTTATGAAGTACTTGTAAATTTCCTGTTTAGTGAAGTGCCTCTTTTGCCCAGTTTTCTAGTGGGCCACTTGTCTCTCTTCTATTGATTTACAGAAGGACTTCTTTATATGTTCTATATATACATATTTTTCTGCCATATGTATTAAAAATAAAAATATCTTTTATCAGTCTGTGGTTTGCCTTTCACTCCCTTAATGTTGATTTTTGTGTAGAGAAGTTTCGAATGACAATATGATTTAATTAATTTTTTCCTTTATGTTTATGACTTTCTGTGTTCTGCTTACATCTTTGCTGCTCCTTTCCCCAGCTGCCACCAAGGTGCTCGGTCCTTCCTTCCGAGGGAGCTAAGGCCACCTTGGGATGAGGCCCTCGCTTCATCCCGCGACTAGCGCGCTCCCAGCAGCTCCGTCCCGCAGCTGCTGCGCCATGGCCTCCGGGTCCGAGCTCGCCTGCATCTACTCGGCCCTCATCCTGCACGACGAGGAGGTGACGGTCACGAAGGATAAGATCAACGCCTTCGTTAAGGCCGCCGGTGTGGCTGGGGAGCCTTTCTGGCCTGGCTTGTTTGCAAAGACCCTGGCCAAGGGGAACACCGGGAGTCTCATCTGCTCTGTCCCGCCCCATCGCCACCCCAGCTGAGGAGAAGAAAGTGGACGCAAAGAAGGAAGAATCTGAGGAGTCTGATGATGACATGGGCTTTGGTCTGTTTGACTAAACCTTTTATAATGTGTTCAATATACAGCTGAACTCGAAAGAGAGACAGAGAGAGGGAGAGAGAAGGAGGGAGGGAGGGAAGGAAGGAAGGAAGGACGGAAGGAAGGAAGGAAGGAAAAGAAAACTTTGGGGACGGGGAGACACCTCTTATCACCAAGGGTGTCTGAGGGAAGCATATTTGTATATCTAATCCTTAACTGTACCCCACAATATGATAATAAAAATTACTGATTAATAAGAAAAAAAAAAAAAAGCCTTTGCTTTCCCTAGGGTCACAAAGCTTGTTTACTTCTACAAAGTGTATTGTTAGACCGGATGCAGGGGCTCACGCCCATAATCCCAGCACTTTGGGAGGCCGAGGTGAGAGGATTGCCTGAGCCCACGGTCGGAGACCAGCCTGGGCAACTTGGCGAGACCTCGTCTCTACAATTAAAAAAAAATTAGCCAGTCATGGTGGTGCGTGCCTGTAGTTCCAGCTACTTGAAAGGCTGAGGCGGAAAGATCGCCTGAGCCCAGCGGATAGAAGCTACTGTGTCCCTGAGCAGCGTGCCACTGCACTCAAGCCTGGGTGACAAATGAAACTCCAACTCAAAAAAAAAAAAAACCACAACTTATTGTTTTCTGTTCCACATTTAGAACAACAATTCGTCTGGAATTCATGTTTATGGGTGGTATTAGGTAGACGTTGGTCAAAATTTATTTTTTTCCATGCTAATGTCCAGTTGACCCAGAACAATTGACTAAAAAGGCAATTCTTTCCCCACTGTACTGTAGAGTTGCCTTTACTGTAAATCCAGTTACTGTGTATGTGTGGGAATTTATCTGGACTCTTCCATTCTTATGGACCATTGAAATGAGGCCCCTGCATCCTATAACCGTTCCTTCCTATTATTCTTCCATACTTCTTTCAGAATTGTCTCCCTGGTGCAGATATCATGAGGTCACCCCTAATACATATGAAAAAAGTTGTTTTCGGCTGGGCGCAGTGGCTCATGCCTGTAATCCCAGCACTTTGGGAGGTGGAATCGAGAGGATTGCCCAGCTCAGGGGTCCGAGACCAGCCTGGGCAACTTGGCAAGACCTTGTCTCTACAATAAATAAAAAAATCAGCTGGCGTGGCGGTGCACGCCTGTGGTTCCAGCTACTTGGAAGGCTGAAGCGGAAGGATTGCCTGAGCCCAGCAGGTTGAGGCTGTGGTGGCTATGAGTGTGCCACTGTGCCTGGGAGACAGAGTGAGACTCCAACTCAAAAAAAAAAATTGTTTTCAAAGACCAACTCCAATCTGAATTCAACCTTTCTTTTTTTTTTTTTTTTTCTTTTTTTTTTGGAGTTGAGGTCTCACTCTGTCGCCCAGGCAGGAGTGCAGTGGCGTGATTGCAGCTCATCACAGCCTCAAGTGATCCTTCCACCTCAGCATCCTGAGTAGCTGGGATTACAGACACACACCATCAGGCCTGGCTAATTTTTTATTTTTGTAGAGATGAGGTCCCGCTATGTTGCCCAGGCTGGTCTCAAACTCCCAGCCTCAAGCAATCCACCCGCCTCAGCCTCCCAAAGTGCTGGGACTACAGGCGTGAGCCTCAGCCCTAGACCTGAATTCCACCTGCATTTCTAACACTAAATCCCAGCAGAAACTGACATGTGTAGCTTCAGTCCTGCTGAGTCCCTCCTTGTTCCAATTCTGGTTAAATCATGTATTTTAGAAACCTCATCCACATTACTGCCTAATGAATGGAATGAATCTTGTTGCTCTAAGCCTGACATCTAGCGGGTCTGGGATATATTAGTGGCATTACAGCTTGTCCCTTGACCCCTAGCTTCATGCTTGATTTGTCTGAGTTCACATTTGCCACAGAGCCCTAATTCCAATTTAATTCTCTTAACAACTATGGTGCAGACCAGGACTCCCTGCTTGACTAGGGCCTTAACACCATGCCCAAATGTTGTCAAAATGTTCTTCATGAGGCTAAAAACATTTCCATAGAATCTCCAACCACTGAGTGGGATCTGGTTCAAACACTTCTAGAAACAATGATGCCTCTTCACTGTTGGCTACACATGTGAACTCTGCCTAGAGATATTGGCCATGGTGTCCACTGCAAAGTAGGCTCTATAGGTATTGTTCCAGTCCCAGGTCTTATGTCCCCTTGGAAGATGTGATGTCGACTGCAGATCTCGGGACAACCCGAGAGCCAGACCTTTCCTGCCACCTCCGCCCCTCAGTTTCTCTTTTCCCTCCACCTTTCCATGCAGTCCACCACTCGTGTTTTGTCCTCCTTCACAGCCAAAACGGGATGTATTACAACATCTATGCCATCTTCCC
The DNA here is from genome assembly GCA_963574415.1 of Tarsius wallacei. Taxonomy (NCBI): domain Eukaryota; kingdom Metazoa; phylum Chordata; class Mammalia; order Primates; family Tarsiidae; genus Tarsius; species Tarsius wallacei. The sequence goes on along the minus strand of CAUYQG010160312.1, from coordinate 3,672 downwards.
GCCATCACAAGCAACTGGGACATCTAGTCATCACTTCCAGACACTCCAACTCCCCCGCTCTCCATGAAAAGAGGCTATCATGCTGGGCGCGGTGGCTGGAGCCTTTAATCCCAGCACTTTGGGAGGCCGAGGCGAGAGGATTGCCTGAGCCCAGGGCTTCGAGACCAACCTGGACAACTTGGCGAGACCCCAACTCTACAATAAATCAGAAAAACTAGCCGGGTGTGGTAGCGCACTCATGTAGTTCCAGTTACTTGGAAGGATGAGGCGGAAGGATTGCCTGAGCCCAGCAGGTTGAGGTTGGGGTGGCTGTGAGCATGCCACTGCACTCCAACCTGGGCGACAGGGTGAGACTCCAAATTAAAAGAAAAGAAAAAAAGGCTATTGCTTTCCCTTCTTTCCTCATTTTCCCAATCTCTGTTCTCTCATTTGCTTTATTTTTATTTATTTATTTTTGAGTTGTAGTCTCACTCTGTCACCCAGACTGAGTGCAGTGGCCGCTCCCGGCCACCGCAGCCTCGACCTGCTGGTCTCCGGCGATCCTTCCGCCTCAGCCTTCCAAGTAGCTGGAACTACAGGTGCGTGCTACGACGCCCGGCTAAATTTTTGATTTATTGTACAGATGAGAGCTCACTGTGTTGCTCAGGCCGGTCTCGAACCCGCGGGCTCAGGCGATCCACTCACCTCGGCCTCCCAAAGCGCTGGGATTACAGGCTGAGCCACCAAGCCCAACCTGCTTTATTTTTTTTAAGAAACAAGGTCTCACTCTGTTGCCCAGGCTGGAGTACAGTGGCGTGATCACAGCTCCCTGCAGCCTCAAGCTTCTTTGGTCAAGGGACCCTCCTGCCTCAGCCTCCCAAGTAGCTGGGACTATAGGCATATATCACCACAACTGTCTTATTTTTATTTTTTGTGGAAACAGGTTCTCACTATGTTGCCCATGCTGGTCTTGAACTCCTGAACCCAAGCAATCCTCCCTCCTCGGCCTCCTAAAGTGCTGGGATTACAGGCATGAGCCATCATGCCCAGCCTCTCATTTGCTTTTATTTGTGCATTAATTTCAGCCTATACCACAACTAGCCTTAGATCATAAGTAATTATAAATGTCTATATAATTCTATAATTGCATTTATGTTTCTCTTAGAGATTGTGGAACACTGGACAACATTTTTGTTCCCCATAAATCCTCGTACAGGGCCTTGTGTACAGCAGACTTGATAAATATTTACTAACTTTGAGTTGAGTCCTGGGCTATATGATTTAGGGAAAAAGATGGAATTGAATATTGGATCTACCACTTATTTGCCTGCTTGTGTGACCATGGGCAAATCATTTAATTTCTCTGAGTTTGTTTTCTCAACAGTAAGATAGAAATAATTAAATATCTTGCTAGTTTAATGATTTAATGACATAATATGTATAAAACTACCTAGCACATAGTGGTCTCACATTATTTTTTTTAAATATAAAGTTTTCTTAGCTACATAAGGAGACTGGAGCTAATGCATGTGAAATGACATGAGCTTTCCAGAAATAAATAATTGGGAAATACTTATGCTAAAAATCTCATCATTTTCTTTTTTTGTATTGGAGTCTCACTGTCGCCCAGGCTGGAGTGCAGTGGCATGCTGCTCATGGCCACCACAGCCTCAACCTGCTGGGCTCGGGTGATCCTTCCACTTCAGCCTTCCGAGTAACTGGAACTACAGGCATGCGCCACCACGCCTGGCTAACTTTTATTTTTTTGATTTATTGTAGAGAAGAGGTCTCACCATATTGCTTAGGCAATCCTCTCGCCTCGGCCTCCCAAAGTGCTGGGATTACAGGCGTGAGCCACTGCACCCAGCTAAAATTCCATCATTTTCTATGTTTGATAAAAAATTATCCTATCGTTGGCTGGGCACAGTGACTTAGCCTGTAATCCCAGCATTTTGTGAGGTCAAGGCAAGAGGACTGCCTGAGCCCAGGGGTTCAAGACCAGCTTGGGCAACTTGGTGAGACCTTGTCTCTACAATAAATAAATAAATAAATAACTAGTCAGGCGTGGTGGCATGTGTCTGTAGTTCCAGTTATTTGGAAGGCTAAGACGGAGGGATCACCTAAGCCCAGCAGGTTGACGTTGTGGTGGCCATGAGCATGCCACAGCACTCCAGCTTGGGCGAAAAGAGTGAGACTTCAACTCAAAAAAAAAAAAATTATCCTATCGTATTACAGCAGGGGTATCTGATTTAAGACATTAGCCTGATCCCACAGCTATATATTTCAACAGCAAAAGTGAATATATAAATTAGCATCTATGTGATAGGAAATAATTATTTGAAGAGAAAATAAAACTGTAAGTATATAATTTCCACCAGGATATTGGACAGGCAAATTGTTTCTACTCAATGAAATGTTATCCAGACAGCTATGGAAGTTAGTATATTCTGCCATCACCAGCAAGAGTGGGGTTGCTTCATAGCCTTTGCCTTCTGTTGCATACCCAAGCTACCCACACCGTCAGGCCTTATTTATATCTGAGCTGGCTATTTTCTCCACCTAGAGGGTTCTTTTTCACTGGCTCATCACTGGCTGACTTTCTCAAGCTTTAAGTCCCAACTTGAATACTGCAATCATAGCTGCCTTCTCTGGCTACTCTAAAATAGGTACCTCCCCATGCTTAACTCATTACTTTATCTATATGAGGGGGGACCCAAAAAAACCAAGAATGTATTTATTAAAAATTGTGTAGTCTTACATGTATAAACGTCAGTCACCTTCAAAGTACTCTCTGTTTGATGCAATACACTCATCAAGACTCTTTTTCCACTGCTCAAAAGGTTTTAAACATCTTAATTTTGAAGCTTCTTAGTGCTTCTGCCGTTTTTTGTTTTTCCTCTTCCACATCGGCAAAACATCTCCCTTCGAGGGCTTTTTTCATCCAGGAAAACAAAAAAGAAGTTGTTTAGGTTGAGATCAGGTGAATAGGGAAGGTAGGGCATGGGGGTTATGCTGTTTTTGGTCAAAAACTGCTGAACACTCAGTGTGGTGCGGGCAAGTATGCTCGTAAGTCACACATTATGAAATGGGCAAATGTGTTAAGAGTATCTCAAAAAAAATAAAAAATAAAAAATAAATGCACTGAGGCCAAATGCGGTCTCTCACAACAACACTAACTGATATACTGATGCTGATGGGTTCCTAGAAAACTTACCCAGTGGGGGAAGACTGTCTACAAGGGGCCTACCATCCAAAAAGTAATTCCAGTTTTTTAGGAGTCTCCCCTCATATATAGAGAAAAGAAGATAATTTTTATCTGAGAAATGTGAGTCCTTTTAAGTGATCGGGCTCAGAGAGACGTTAAAATGAGACAGAGATCACATCCTACTTCCGCCTTGAGCTATGTATTTATCTTTTAAAACTGTTTGCTGCCGGCTCAGTGGCTCAGCCTGTAATCCCAGCACTTTGGGAGGCTGAGGTGAGTGGATTGCCTGAGTCCGCGGGTTCGAGACCCACCTGGGCAACTTGGTGAGACCTCATCTCTATAATAAATCAAAAACTAGCCAGGCGTGGTAGCGCGCGCCTGTAGTTCCAGCTACTTGGAAGGCTGAGGCGGAAGGATCACCGGAGCCCAGCAGGTCGAGGCTGTGGTGGCCGGGAGCGGCCACTGCACTCCAGTCTGGGCGACAGAGT
>CAUYQG010160305.1:0-10042 GCA_963574415.1 Tarsius wallacei | reverse complement strand
ACAATAAATCAAAAAATTAGCCGGGCGTGGTAGCACGCGCCTGTAGTTCCAGCTACTTGGAAGGCTGAGGCGGAAGGATTGCCGGAGCCCAGCAGGTCGAGGCTGCGGTGGCCGGGAGCGGCCACTGCACTCCAGTCTGGGCGACATAGTGAGACTCCAACTCAAAAAAAAAAAAAGAAAAAATAGAAAAAATGTTCAACATCACTGATCATCAGGGAAATGCAAATCAAAACCACAATGAGATGCTACCTTACACCAGTCACAAAGGCCACTATTAAAAGATCAAAAAACAACAGATGCTGGTACGGATGTGGAGAAAAGGAAATGCTTATATACTGTTGGTGGGAGTACAAATTAGTACAACTTCTATAGAAACTGGTATGGGGATTTCTCAAAAAACTAAAAGCAGATCTACCATTTGACACAGTAATCCCACTATTAAGTATCTACCCAAAGAAACGGAGGTCACTAAATAGAAAAGATACCTGTGCCCTCATGTTCATTGCAGCACAACTCACAATTGCAAAGATCTGGAATCAACCTAAATGCCCATCAACTGATAGGTGGATAAAGAAAATGTGGCATACATATACTATGGAATACTACTCAGCTATGAAAAAGAATGAAATAATGTATTTTCTAACAACGTGGATGGAATTGGAAAACATCATCGTCCTAAGCAAACTAACTCAGGAACAGAAAACAAAATACTGCATATTCTCACTTATAAGGGAAAGCTAAACTAAGGATCTGCAAAGGTATGGAGAATGGTGTAATAGACACTGGAGATGCAGACGTGAGAAGGGGGTAAAGGGTGGAGGGATGAAAAATCACCTATTAGTACAATGTGCACAGGTGGGGACGGTGGGAACACTTAAAACCCAGACTTCTTTACTACTATACAAACGTAACACAAAACTATTTATACCCCAATGCAATTCAAATTTTTTTAAAAATTAAAAAGAGAGTTCAGATTTCTGTTCTAGTTTGCTGAGCACTTTAACATAAATGAATGTTAAATTTTATCAATTTTAAAAATCATATTTACACTAAAATTTGAATGTAACTTCCAAAATTTTCCTAATTACTGAATCAGTTATTCCCTGGCTAAACTGCTTCATTTTGAGTCATACTGTTAAAATTCACCTCCTTTGAAGGTCTATCAAGAAGTCATGCCAAGAAAACAATCTATGTTTTGAAGACTAAATCTGACCTTTTTTTCCCTTACCCAAATTCCTAACTAAAAAGCTTGGGGAGTCACTACCTGATTAGACTATATCTAAAGTTTGCTTTCCAAAGTGACTCTGACATAACAAATAAAGAAGATTTATGGCCCTGCAGAAACACCTCTTAAGGATTCCCAGACTCCAGGGAGCCAAGACACTAGTCTATCCTCCCTGAAGTCTGCCACATAAAAGGATTCATCTACATATCAACAAATCAGAGTTTTCCACCCCCTTATCTTAACAAAGTATCTCCTCTACTAATTTCACAAACTTCTTAGATAGGGACTCCAAATTAATAGTCAAGAAATTTGAATCCACCTATGACCTAGAAGCTCCTCCTCGGAAATATCCCTCCTTCCTGGGCCAACTTGCTGAAAATTTCATATTTAATCATTTGTGGACTCATATTAAGTCTGCCTTCCTAAAATGTATATAACCAAGACACTGTTCAATCACAATGGGCACACTTTCTCAGGACCTCTTGAGGATGGGTGCTCCAGGCTTCAGTCCTCAAATCTGGTTCAAGAATAAACGCAACATAAAATATTTTCGAGTCTGGCATCCTTTCGCCAACAGTTTTCCAGTTACTTAAAAGAGATTACTACCACCTCATTTAAGGTGGGAGGGAACAGAGGTGTAAAATAGCTGATCATGACAACTGTTTGACCACTTCCAGAGATAAAAAGATTTGTCTTTTATGTAATATTAATCCTAAGCAAAATCAATCAACCATTTCTTAGAGTGTAATATGTGTTTGTGTGTATTGTGTATTTTAAGTTTAAAAGACAATATTTGTGATATTAAAAAATATATATTGGGTCTTCATCCCTGCTACTTGGCATACAACTCCTAAAATACTTGGAATAGCCAAAATGTTGTCTTTTTGTATGCTAATATTGACTGACATAAAGCCCTTTCAGGCTTTCACTGTGGCTTAACTAGTTTCTCCCCAGGAAAGTGGCCAGGAAAAAAAGATATTAAAGGTCTTTTTTCTTTTTTGAGTAGGAGTCTCACTTTGTTGCCCAGGATAGAGTACAGTGGCACACTCATGGCCACCACAGCCTCCATCTGCTGGACTCAGACAATCCTTCCAGCTCAGCCTTCCAAGTAGCTAGAACTACAGGCGCATGCCACCAAGCCTGGCTAATTTTTTTTTTTTTGAGTTGAAGTCTCACTCTGTCACCCAGACTGGAGTGCAGTGGCCACTCCCGGCCACCACAGCCTCGACCTGCTGGACTCCAGCGATCCTTCCGCCTTAGCCTTCCAAGTAGCTGGAACTACAGGGGAGCGCTACCACGCCCAGCTAATTTTTGATTTATTGTTAGAGAAGAGGTCTCAACAAGTTGCCCAGGTGGGTCTTGAACCCGCTGGCTCAGGCAATTCATTCACCTCAGCCTCCCAAAGTGTGGGATTACAGGCTGAGCCACCGAGCCCGGCTTTTTTTAAATTTATTGTAGAGGTGAGGTTCACCATGTTGCCCAAGCTGGTCTCAAACCTGTGGGCTCAGGCAATCCTCTCGCCTCCACCTCCCAAAGTGCTGGGATTAGAAGCACGAGCCATCGCACTGGGCTTCTTTTTTCTATGATAAATCTCTCTCAAATTAAATCTAAACTGGGACTATCAATCCTCCTCTCAGACCAAAAAAAAAAGCAAAATGTCCACATGTTAATTAACTAATCCTGTTAACTTACAGCAAAACAACCCATTGGTCATTTTAATCTGTTTTTCCAACCAAACTTCTAAGCTCTCTTACCCTGTGCTGAAGCATTACTGCTAGAGAACACCAGAGTTTGTTATGCCAGACTACCTAAAGTTTTTTGGGGGAAAAAACATTGGGTCACTTTACTAATCCCAGTTCTTCTCCTGCCAGACAGACAAAATCCTGAGTACTCTATGTGTGGCACAATGAGACACAAGAACTGATCACTCCCACCTAATTGTCCAGACCTCACAACTAAAACTGTAATTAAGTAATTATAAAGGATCCTAACAAAGGTCCCTCCCTGTTTATAACTGGAAATAAGTAGGGACAGATCATTTCACATCCACATGATCTGTTCACTCTAAAGGGTTTTGCATCAGACCATTACAGACAGAGACAGTCCAAGGTTTCCTATATGTAAGTATTTTTCTTAATTCCCTTGGCTACTTTACAAACAAGATTATATCCTATGGAATATTAAATGCCCAATTCCAGAGGCTAAACTCAAAACTACAAAATACCAAGCAGACAATTACAGAAAACACTTCTGAGGTTTTTTTAGCCACGGTGTTAGAGAACAGGGTGCCAACATGGAGGACAGCAGGACCAGAGGGCCAATAAAGATATCACAATTGGCAGCTGCCATTAGCAATGAAACGCCAGCTGCCCAACAGAAGCCTCGTAAGAACAAACCTGCTAAGGGGGAATGGTGTCCATTGCTATAGGTACAATCTGCTGAGACACTTTAAAGCATGGTTGCCCCCCAGAAAGTCTAAACCTCTAGACCTTGTCCACTGTGCAGGCCAGAGAGCCTTTGGGGAGCAGGTGTGCCTACTTCTGAAGGGAAGAGACAACACCTGGCACAGAAATGGCAGCCACTGAGGAGGCCTTGAATTCTAAAGTGTCTGGTACTGGTCACCATCACCCCAACAATCCCCAGGTTAATATTAGGTTGTGGAACCCAAATTAATTTCTTAATTAACACAGGTGCCAGCCATTTGGTACTGGCCATCCATGTTGGAATATATAGCCTTGTCTTAATAAAAAATTACTAAAATTCACTGCTTTTGTTAAGCTGTAGCCTGGCCATGTGTTCACTGAGCTACGGCTGGGTCATGCTTCTCTATAAGCTCTGGCTCCCTCCCCAATCTGGGGAGGTGAATCCCTCTTTTCCAATCTCCCTCTCTCCAATCTACTTTCGCTCTCTCTAATCTACTTTCTAAATAAGCTGTATTTTCCAATTAAATTTCTATGCACATATTTGCATCTTACCATGGTACCAGGTCAGCACACTGGCCCAATGACTTAACAATTCTCCCAAACCTAACACATCGCATCTCTATCCTTTGTAATATCTTTTGTAATAAATCAATAAACATAAGTAAGTGTTGCCCTGAGTTCTGTGAGCTACTTCAGCAAAAAAAATCAAATCCAAAGAGGAAGTCATGGGAATCCCAACTTGAAGTCAGTTGGCCAGTTGTTCTGGAGACCTAGACTTGAAACTGGTGTCTTAAGGGGGGAAAAGGGCAGTCTTAGGAACTGAGTCCTCAACCTGTGGGATCTGATGTTATCTCAGTTAAATACACAGGTTGCCAGTGTGTGAACCCAGCTGTAGTAGTGTCTCTTGATCATAACCAAATATATACTTTCTTAATACACAAATTTTATTTTTGAGACAAGGTCTCACTATGTTGCCCAAACTGGTCTCAAACTTCTGGCCTAAGGTGATCCTTCCGCTTCTGCCTCTCAAAGTATTGGGATTACAGGAAGGAGACATGTTCAAAAAATATTCATATATAGCCTTGTGACTCGATCCCAGATAAACAGGCATTGACTGAATACAGATATATTGTTAAATATTATGCACAAAACACTATGTTTTTATTGCATATATACTACACAATACGTAATATATAGAAAAATATAGTGCTTAAAAAAAGCATGGTAGTTAATTAAATCTTTACTAAAAGGGTAACAAAGAAAAACTCCAGGATTCCTATAAGTTGAATTATTTTTTCCAGCAACAATGACTCAGTAAAAGGCATGGTTTATGTCTGAGATATCCCATACTTTTTTATCCTAAGATAACGTTTATTTAGTGAGATCATCTAAAAACAATCCAACAGCTACTACTCCCACATGCAAATAACCAAATTCAATTTGGGGTAGATTGGAAAGATTCCAAACCTTTTCTTACTTGAGCAATTTCAACAATCTATGCTCCTCAAACAGAATAGATGTAAAGATCTATTCCAATAGATCTACTAATCTAAGTTTTTCCCTTCATTAGTTTTTTTGTATCTTTCTAGTTCCTCCTTCAGATCATTTATTTTCCCAAATTTGCAGACACTGGGAAATAAAAAAATTAAGCTACTCAACTAAAAGGAGTATTGCACAATAGATACTAGGAAAATTTTTTTTATATTATGACGTTTCTCAAATTATCTCTGACATTATCATCACCAATCTTCACCAAGAAAATAGCTTTCCTCCTCGCTCTATTCCTAGCTATGCTTAATAGACTGAACTATATGAAACTGCAGATATTCAAGTATTTTTAATCTTAAGAAAGAAAAGGCAATTTCATATAATTCAAGTAATACTTAAATATTTAAGCAAACAGATGCCATGTATATTCTACTATGGACTCTATCAACACTGGGTTCAATTCTGAGGGCTGTTTTTCTTTTCACATTTAGCAACTATCCAGTTAGCTACCATGGAATCTGTAACACCGATATCAACAAGAAAAAGAAATAAGAAAACGCCTGTCCTCCAAACACGTAGGTATAAACGGTAATAAAAAGTAGACTTATACAAATCCTTAGAGGCCAAATGGTGAATGGTTGTAAGCAGGATTCTAAGATGGTTCTCAATATTCCTGTCCCTGGTGTACACAGCCTACTACCTCCCCTGAAGAATGGGTATATATAACGGGTTATCACTCCTGTGACTAGGTAACTCATCAGTTGACTCTGAATTAATCAAAGGGGAGATTATCATTTTTTTTTGAGTTGGAGTCCCACTCTGTCACCTAGACTGGAGTGCAGTGGCCGCTCCCAGCCGCCACAGCCTCGACCTGCTGGGCTCCAGCGATTCTTCCGCCTCAGTCTTCCAAGTAGCTGAAACTACGGGCGCGTGCTACCACGCCTGGCTAATTTTTAATTTATTGTAGAGATGAGGTCTCGCCAAGTTGCCCCGGAAGGTCTCAAACCCGCGGGTTCAGACAATCCACTCACCTCGGCCTCCCAAAGTGCTGGGATTACAGGCTGAGCCACCGAGCCCGGTCTAAAATTCCTTCTATTTAGAAAAACATTTTTTAACATAAGAAGTTGCTTATGGTATAACTTTAAATAAAGAAAGCAGGATGGGAATTTGAAGTACACTGATACCAAGTGTATTTTTTTTAAGTGTATAGAAGAACAACTGCAAGGAACATGTCAAAACTGGTGACATGAATTTTTTGTTAGCAAGAATCTTTTGTTAGCAAGACCTGTCATATTTTTCTCTGGGCTTCAATTTTTTCAGCAGGCACATATTAATTGTATAGTGAACAAAATCTGCTATTTGGAATTTGGTAGCAAGGTTTCCAGATTGGCTTATCAAATCCTATTTAAGCCAATGATGTAGCTAAGTAAGACAAGATTCATGCTTCCATGCTATCCACAAGCTGTGCCCAAACAGCAGCTCAGACCATCATCACTGATTCTTATAATGTTTGCCTCCTTGCAATCTTTGTGGACAGAAACAGGACTTAATAAGAACTTAAGACAGGCCTTGAAGACAAGTAGCCACTCCGATATTTAAGTATAATAGACACTATAATACTAATTCAACTCAATCTTACTTTTTTTTTTTTTTAGTTTGAGTTTGAGCATCACTCTGCCATCCACTAGAATGCAGTGGCGTGATCATGGCTCACCAATGTCTTGATCTCCTGGGCTCAGGCAATCCTTCCACCTCATCCTGGAACAGTTGAGACTAATGGCATTGAGACTAATGGCATGCGCTATCACGCAAGGCTAATGTTTTGATTTATTTGTAGAGACCAGGTCTCACTTTGTTGCGCAGACTGGTCTCAATTTCCTGGGCTCAGGGGATCCTTCTGCCTCAGCCTTCCAAGCAGCTGAGACTACAGGAGTGTGCTACAGGTCTCACTATGTTGCCCAGACTGGTCCAAATTCCTGGGCTCAAGCAATCCTCCTGCCTCGACCTCCCAAGTGTTTGGATTATTGGCGTTAGCCACTGCGCCTGGCCTAAATCTTACCGTGATAAGGCTATTGGGGTAAAAATTATCAACACATGAATACCTCTGGTGGCCAGGGCTACCTCACAGCATGATGGGAAGAGGTCAAGATACTATAAAGCTTTTTTATTTCTTTCACTGCTAATAGTAGCCTGGAAAACTGTCAAGGTCCTCTGCCAGTTCAGTAGCAAAACTTTGATCATTTAGGGATAACTGTCTTGAAAAAAGGAAAAAGGATTGGTAAGGTCTATTCTAAATCCAAACATTCAGTAAAGCTACACACAAAAATAATAACATTCTACAGGAACACAAGAAATTAACTTCATGCTTTTTCAATAAATACATATATTGTAGGCCATTTGATGTCCCTAAGGATAGAAGAGGAACATTTGACAACTAACCTTCTGAGGGGTGATAGTTTTTAACAGAGACACTTTCTCTTTTGTATGTTCAAAGACCATTGCCAGAGATTTCCACCGGGACAAGTTGTGTATAAGTTGAAAAATTATTGGTATATAGTTAATCATTGTAATGATACTAGTCATTTTTCAACTTACAACTTAATTTTTTTAATCTATAGTTTTTTTTCTGATCTTAACTCAGTCGCTTAATGAACCAGTTACATAACTGATCCAAGAAAAATTGTTTCTAATTCCAAGATATTAGTAAAATGCTGAGCTCAGTATTCAACTATAAATAAGTATAAATTCAATTATAGTATCAAAATCACAGTATGAAGTTACTCTAACACTGATCCAGGTCACATGAGATGTGTAATGTATGCCCCCATTCTGAGGCTGAGTCACAAATGATCACTTTCCAGACAAAAGCTTGAAGTAAAGAACATTAGCAGAGGGTAAACAGATTCAAAGTATTCTTTAAATAGGCCAAGTGAAATTTTTTTTAAAAGTACAGTTTTTGCAACAGATGCTGGCAAGGATGCAGACAAAAGGAAATACTTCTACACTGTTGGTGGGAGTGCAAACTAATTAACCTCTATGGAAAACACTGTGGCGATTTCTAAAAGAACTAGAAATTGATCTTCCATAAGACCCAGCAATCCCCCTTCTGGGAATATACCCAGAGGAACTCAAATCAGTCTACAAAAAAGATACCTGCGCACACATGTTACTGCAGCACTACTCACAATAGCAAAAATATGGAACCAATCGTACAGCCCAATGGGAAACAGACTGGATTAAAAAAATATGGTACAAATACACGATGGAATATTACGCAGCAATAAAGGACAAAATTAAGAGTTCGCAGCAACTTGGATGGATTTGAACTCTATCATACTCAATGATCTATCACAGAAAAAAATAACTGAGTACCACATGTTCTAACTCATAAATGGACACTGAACACCTATCATAATACTACAAAAAAGGAACTGGCAGTAGAGGGACACGGGGGGCGGGGGGGGGAAGGCAGGCACATAACATCAATAAAGGTGCCTAATCCCAATTCAGGCAAAGTGAGGTTCAATGGGAGGTCCCAAACTTCACCTGTACCTAAAACACTTATGTATGCAATCCTGACTTGTACCCCACAACTTTAAAATAAAATAAAAATTTTAAAGTACAAACTTTGGAGTTCAAGACCTGGACAAGAATTCTGGCTCTACTGCACAAAACCTATATAAACAAATTACTTAAATTTAGTTTCCTCTTCTGTAAAAGTGAAAAATAAGGACTGTTATGCAGATTCACTGAACAAATTAAATGAGGCAGTATGTATCACAATGCCTAGTGTTCAAAAATGGTATATATGTTAAGTTTATTTATTTATAAATACTTAAACTGTTGGTTTAAAATGCCAGTATCAACCATGTGAGTATAGGACAAATAATTTTAAGTTGAAATAATTCTTAATTGATGTTCATTTTTGCGAAGGGGGAAGGGAGTTGTTGCACCAAACTTAAAACAGAGCTTCACAAAGTGCAGTCCCTAGACCAGCGTCAGCACCACCACTTGGAAATGTTTTCTAAAACAAATTCATAGGCCTCACCTAGATTTGTTGATTCAGTAACTCAAAGAGTGGGCCCAGCAATCTGTGGTTAACAAGCATACTAGGTGATGCAGATATAGCTAACATTTAACAATCACTGACCTAAACACAACAATGACAAGTTTTCACCAACATTAACAGCATCTGCATGATATGCATGCTTACTTTAGTCCAATGAATTACAACACAAGTTAGCAGACGATAGACTTCTGGACATATATATGGCTTTGCTCTATTCTTGCTGGGTATGAGAGCATGAAGGAACTCTGTGATTTATAAACATTTTCATCCCTAAAATGTGGTTTCTTCCCAATAAAAAGAAAAATCACTTTTTTATTTTACCAACTCATTCGCTTTTCTCCATTACCCTGCATTCACATCACACTTAGTGAATATCTTATACTAGGTTGTGATAAAACCGCAATTTATTGGAGTCCCTGGGAAATAACTCATCAACGATACTAGATTTTCCAGATGGCTAGGAATTAATCTCTTTAAATAGACTTATTTTCCTCATGTAACTTTTCTGAATAGAAATGTTTAGCAAGTTTCACCTCTCCTAGGACGAATTTTTCAGAACCCTGTATCCCTGACTAGGTTTCACACTGCTGCTCCACACTTACAAAAATGACAAGTGTTTTGTTGTTAAAAACAGTGTACAATGCTTGGTAAAATGACCCTTAAGGAAATAGCCCATATATTAATGACATGCATTTCCTTTTTTTTTTTTTTTTTTTTTGAGTTGGAGTCTCACTCTGTCGCCCAGACTGGAGTGCAGTGGCCGCTCCCGGCCACCGCAGCCTCGACCTGCTGGGCTCCGGCGATCCTTCCGCCTCAGCCTTCCGAGTAGCTGGAACT
>CAUYQG010160301.1:0-27414 GCA_963574415.1 Tarsius wallacei | reverse complement strand
ATGGTTTTTTAGCCAGTTTGTCTTGTGTCTTTTCTTTCGTTTTTTTTTTTTTTGAGTTGGTGTCTCACTCCGTCTCCCAGACTGGAGTGCAGTGGCTGCTTCCGGCCACCGCAGACGTGACCTGCTGGGCTCCAGCGATCCTTCTGCCTCAGCCTTCCAAGTAGCTGGAACTACAGGCGCGCGCTACCACGCCCGGCTAATTTTTGATTTATTGTAGAGATGAGGTGTCACCTGCCCAGGTGGGTCTCGAACCCGCGGGCTCAGGCAATCCACTCACCTCAGCCTCCCAAAGGCGCGGGATTACAGGCTGAGCCACCGAGCCCGGCTTCAAACATATTCTTTACTGACATGTTGGGTACTCAGGTTACTCCAGTTTTTTAATAACAAGTACAATACCTATAACATCATCACACTTACTTTAAAATTTTAAAATGCATTATACATTTAGTATTACAATTATTAATAACAAAAATTATAAAGGGCTTTGAGTCACATTGAATAACATTGTCAACAACATTGACAAAATTGCTAAAATTTAAACAAACATTTGAACCATAAAAACAAACATTAGTCAGGTCAGAGGAAACATAAATTAATACATATATTTATAAACATGAATAACTTAACTTGCTGAATTGGAAAGTGCTTATTGACTTATTTTGATCTGCTCTAAACAAATATATCCTAACACAAACATTATAACTTTACTTGTATATTCCACATCACTGAAAAATATTTGTCTTCACATGACATTTTTATGCTAGTTCATATAATAAGCACTGCTCCTAAAATAATGTCCTAGTTTTGGAGAGAAACTTAAATTATCATCCATTTTGTCCATAAAATTGTGTAATAAATTTTAAGTTTTGATACTAGGAAAGTTGTTTTTCTTTGTTTTGAAATCATTTTGAGCTCTCCTTTTAATATACTGCAGTTCTTTCCTAGTTTGAGTAAGTTCTCAAAACTTACAAGAAAAGGAGAGATTGCATGATGTATTTTCATTTAATTAGTCATATGCCTATCTTGAGAATAGTTATATTCAATCTGTTTCTGAATATATTTAGGACATAGTTCTGTAAGAACGATCTAGCAGATGTCACTGCAGCTCAGATCTTGAATTTAAACTATATGCTTTCTGGTTGTCATTGGTGTCTACAGATAAGTGATTGTGTCAGAAGAGAGACTCCCCACCCCCAGATAAGATTATGTGTATGATTTTACATGTCTTAATCTTTAGGCAGCACATTTGCAATAATGAATCGTGCCTAACTTTGTCTTCTATTGCCATAGGCTGAAAGCAGTGAGGATAATGTGTTTACTCAGCAATCATTCAAATGCAATATCCTGTCCTAGTGAGGAGATGAATTAGTCTCACCAATATTCACTGTTGACATGTGAATTTTATTATTGATAGGAATTATAAAAGTGAAATTGTAAATATGCAATTATGTTAAGCTGAGTTATATCTACCAGTATCTATTTTTTAGATTTACATGGAACTTTTAAAATTTCCTAGTGATGAACACAAATAATAGTGAGTGAGTGAATATTATAACAGTTTCCCAATCTATGGGTGAAAAATGTGTATTTTTTTAATAGCTTTTGAGAACAATGACAGGTTTTAAAGAACATCATGAACAACATTTCAAGAGCCTTGCTTATATTATTTAATATAAATAAATAACAAATAAAAATGAAAAATTATATGGGAGGGGCAAAGTAAAATACTTAGGCATTATACTCTCCAATGTAAACCTACAATGTATTTAGTCCCAGGATCTCAAAAGAGATAAATGAAATTGAACACTTCATTCATATGATCATTATTAGTTTAGTAGTTACTTTTTTTTAGCTTCCATAATTTCTCACTTTAAAAACGGGGCTAAAAATCTCCCTTATATACCTCTCTAGACTATGAATAATCAGGAGTACTGGAAGAAGATTAAGGAAGATATAAATTATTACTTTGGGCTCTTCTCTTTTATTAAATAAGACAGTTAAGTATACATATAATATCACGGAGGAAGCCATTTTCATCCTTTTGAAAGTTATGAAATCTACTATTTGTGGAGAATGAATGGTAAAGCAGGTAATTGCCTATTTACTGATAATTATGGTAATAAATATAGAAAGAAAATAGATGTGACTACCTTAAGTCCCTTATTTAAATACAGGAAGGTTAAAAGTAGAGTAATGAGTCACTCTAAGATCACTGAGAATTTTCTGAATCATTAAATTACAAAAGAGGTACAGAAACTTTGCAGATAATTCACAATGAAAAGTTGTAAGACGCAGTTACTATAAATTTCAAAAGAACAAAACACTGGAGAAAAAGTGAATTTTCTCACCCTAGTCACAACATCTATATACTTTAAGAATAGTGCTATAAATTAGTAAAAGTTTTATTGATTTACCTGAATGATTCAAAGTTTTAAAAATAAAATTTGGCCAGGTGCGATGGCTCACGCCTAGAATCCCAGCACTTTGGGAGACTGAGGTGTGAGGATTGCCTGAGTCCATGGGTTCGAGACCAGCCTGGGCAACTTGGTGAGCCCTCACCTCTACAATAAATTAAAAAATCAGCCAGGTGTGGTGGTGCACACTTGTGTCTCCAGCTGCTTGGAAGGTCGAGGTGGAAGAATCCCCTGGCCCAGCAGATTGAGGCTGTGGTGGCAGTGAGCATGCCACGGCACTCCAACCTGGACAACAGAGCAAGACTCTGAATAAAAAAATAAAATAAAATAAAATAAAATAATATATATATAATAAATACATAAAACTTTTTGATTGCCACAAAATAATGTATAGATTCAAAGATATGTTTTATTTACATTCTCTTTAGGTTAGAATGAAAAATTAAGGTTCAGAGCTCCTCACACCAATTAGCACACAACATAATAAAACTAATGAAAGACTGTTTCTAGTACTGTTTGTGTACATATAATTGAGATATCACAATTCGGGGAGTGTAATCAAGAAGACTTCCATTACAAACTAAGGGAAAACCATATGTGGTATTGTTTGTGTATATAATAGATTTATATATTTAATTGAAATATCTCAACTTTGAGAATATATACAAAAATCTCCTATTTAAAAAATTGTCTATTAACTATGCAAATATTTACTGAACCATTGATTAGAGGTTCTACTCACCACCTGTTTTCTAGATTCCGTAATTTTCAGCTACTTTATGCCATTTGCATACACTTGTTTGGTTTTTTAGAATTTATAAATGATTTAAAAGTATTTTCCCATCCTAGTAAAGACTAATGGTATAACTAGGACTCTGAGAAAAAGATGTGGTTATGGTATGGCTCTCAGAAAATTTGATCTTAATTAAAGTGTTAGGGTAAGGAGAAGAGATTAGAAAATATAGAAGTTCTCCTTACATGACTAAAACAGTCTTTGTTAGTTGAGATTACATCTCTGACTTGTAATGAAGTGCTGCAATGACCTGAGTCTCAGGAAATCTGAATGCCACCTCTCTGTGGATGCAGAAATCACACTTTAACATTCTGTTGAGCCACTACATTGCTTGTTTCTGTAACATGCTTTTGTTCTCCCTTGCCTGGATCCAATCACCTCCTGCTACAAATACTCTCTACCCTTTGGTGACCAGAAAGACTTCAAGGGGAGGAGAGTTAATAGCAAGGTTTCTTTATCTTTTCTATTTCTATTCAAAGACATCTATCTATCTATCTATCTATCTATCTATCTATCTATCTATCTATCTATCTACATATTTTTGTCCATGGCATATTGAGAAAACAGACCATTGGTTTCTTTGTCTTTATCTCCACATCTCAACGGCATTAAAATTTAAGGGTTTACAGATTTTTCAAATTTCGCTAATGAAGTGATGGTAGCCTTTAGTTAGCAGACTAGGTGAATGGCTCTAAAAGCTCCATTCCTGTCATAAAACCTATCCTTATGAAGTAACTGGTGTAGCCACTGAGCACCTTACTCCATGGGTAGTCAACTTTCTCTTAGTGTATCTCCTATTGGGTGACAAGTGACCAATAGGGTGGCTGGGAACAGTTATCATAAAATGGCCATTTTTAAATAAGCCCAATAGGCATTAGGCTGACCTTAAAGTTGGCATCTATATAAATTTAGGAGGTAGTATATTTATTTAGAGATTTTCATCATCTTTTTTATTTTTTTAAACAAGAGTTTAAACTCAGAAAAAAGTGTTACTTGATAACTTATGATTTAAAAAGAATGGGTATCAGATGGAATAAGATAAATTAGGTAAGTCATTGCTTTAATTTTGTCACAACTTTTTTTTAACTATAGCCCGGATATAGTAATATTGCAATTATAGTTGCAATTTTGGAAAAACATTTGTTATATCTCTGATGAAAGGAGATTTATTTTTGCTACACCAGCTTTATATATTATCTTTACTCTAAAAGGCTAAAATACATATCTTCTGTCTTATTTCAAAATTCAGTTCTGGATTATTGGACCTGCTACATAAAATTTTGAAATACTACCCGTGAAAACTGACATTTCTCAATAATTTTAGCTTATATTAATATATTAAACTAGAGTCTCACTCTTTCATTTCCCCTTAAAGTGTTATCTTGAAATATTTTTCTAGAATTTTTTTATTTAAAATATTTAGGGTATTTTTTGACTTTTTTTACTCCAATGAAAAAAATTAATAACCATTTTGATTCCTTCTTGCTATCAGCTGTATTCCCTATGTTCTAAAAGTACTGTTTTTGCAGCTATACCCCCCTGCTGGACCAAACTATAATTAAGGGCTTTTCTTCCCTCAAGTTTATCAGTTCTGCTCCACTTGCTAACAATTCAGTTTCAGTTATTAAAAAAAAAGCTAGTGTGAATGATTTATCATTATAAATTTATATCATAACTACATCAGTGTAAAACTCCCCTTTTTGCTGTGGGCTATTTGTTAATTTCACATCGAAGAGATAAATTTGTCGAAGAAGTAAATGCAATAAAGAGCTGTAGTTAGTCTCAGAAGATTAATATATCTGTTAAAGCATATTTCAAATTCAACTGGGTAGGAAAGCAATTAAAAGCATTAATTTGTATATGATCAGATTTGAGAGTGATAGATCAAAAAGCAACAAATTTAGAGCATCTTTCATTCTTGTCCCATGCATGATTTCATTTACGAGTCTCATTTAACAAATAATATTTATGGAAATATTCAAAACTTTCTTTAAGATAAAGATTTATTTTCCAGAGTCACACAAGTCCACTATAGGATTTTCTTTCAAATAATAAATTTTAGGCTGGTAGTAGGCATTAAATTGATGCTATTTTCTTTATTTTTCTTTTCTGGTTGTAACTTTTCAAAATATAAAGAGTACGTTTTTTTTTATTGTTCATTTTTTTCATAAATGTAAACTCAAATTATCCCTACAGAGCACTCAAAATTAATTTCTGATGGAAGAATTAATAGAAAGACACTTCATTAAATCTACACAGTTTACTTTATTTCTGTCAGTAAATTTCAACATTAATATTTATTAACATTTTAATTTATCACTGATTTCCAGCTTTTAATTTCTGTTAAACTTGACTTATTTCTCTTCCCTTCTCATTCAATGTCACTTCATAATTCTCCTATATTCCTTCCAATTCAACCAAATTGTTCATTTCATCTCTGTATTTAAGTTCACTGTGCATCTATATTCCTATAATTTCACCGCATTAACTGAAATGTCAGTATTATTTATTACCTATTTTTTGCACCTGACAAAAAATATATGATGGTTTCTCAATAACGTTATTTTAATAAAATAAATTTAATTTAAATATAATGGCTGTTACTGCCGCCTTCAAATGTAATACTTAGCTCACAGTTTCAAATCTCCATTTGTTCACACATTTCTGTAGCAGAATTCTAAAAGCAGGAAATGGGTACAGAACCTAGGCTGTAAGTGAATTTAATTTAGCCTTTATCGTACTGAAGAATTAACTATACAAATTAAGCAAAAAGCACTATGAACTCAGTAAGATATTAATGCATTTTATAAAATACTGGGTATCTGCAGCATATTTTTAACAAATATATTTTTAAAATAAAAAAAAGAGACAGATTAGGATCCCTGTATTGGGTCACTTTCAAAAATCTGGAGATCTTGAATGTATATGGGAATCGGCCACTACATTTCAACCAGTTGATGTTTAAGGTTACATATGTAAACATATATAATTTCTTCAGAAGGTGCAGTTCTTATTTAAAAAACTGTATTTTATTTAATGCACTTTGTAAATGTAATTTGTATTAGTCATGCTTAGCCAGAGAAAGATAATATATATTGTTATATATGTCATACACACACACACCCATATACATACATAGTAATCTATATTATTAATTTAATCTCTCATCTATGTGTGTGTATGTATATGTATATATAGAGAGAAAGGACAGAAGAGAAGGGAAGGAGAAGAAAGCAGTGGAAGACTGCTTTTAAGAAATTGACTCACAAGACTGTGGGGCTGGCAAGCCCAAAAGCTATGGGGCAAGCTGGCAGGCGGGAAATTCAGGTAAAAGTTTATGTTGTGGTCTTAAATCCATGGTCTTGACAGCATGGTCTTGAATCCATAATCCACAGTGCAGGGCAGACCAGCTAAAAATTCAGGCACTTTTTCATGGTGTAGTCTTGAGTCCTAAGTCCTCCTTCAATACTTAGCTTTTAAGAACTTTGCTCCTAGCCGGGCTCGGTGGTTCAGCCTGTAATCCCGCGCCTTGGGAGGCTGAGGTGAGTGGATTGCCTGAGCCCGCGGGTTCGAGACCCGCCTGGGCAACTTGACGAGACCTCATCTCTACAATAAATCAAAAAATTAGCCAGGTGTGGTAGCGCGCGCCTGTAGTTCCAGCTACTTGGAAGGCTGAGGCGGAAGGATCGCCGGAGCCCAGCAGGTCGAGGCTGCGGTGGCCGGGAGCGGCCACTGCGCTCCAGTCTGGGTGACAGAGTGAGACTCCAACTCAAAAAAAAAAAAAAAAGAACTTTGCTGTTTGCTCTTAAGAACTTTAGTTGGAGGATGAAGCCCACTGACATTATGAAAGGCAGTTTACTTTATGCAGTCTACTGATTTAAATTTTAACTGTATCTAAAAAATATCTTCGCAGCAAGTCTAGACTATTGTTTGACTAAGAATCTAAGTACCATAAGTTAACACATAATATTAACCTTCACAGGGTCCCTATTATTATTTTCAATGATCCCTTCATGTATCTATCGAGCAGTTTAATTTTGAAACTATTATGTCATATATTTGCTAACATTTTCATTACACCTATGGATCTTGGTTAAAACGTGTGCATGCTCTCGGATCAATTTTAGCGGAAAAGCAAAGTTCTCCCACCAAAGCCTCTGAGATTCCATTCATACCACCTCACATTTTCTTCTTATTTCACATACTTTTGTCCCTGGAAAGGCTTTTTAATGGCCATTCCCAAATCTAGGGTCTAAAGTCTCACCCGTAGAATGAGACCGTACATTATGTTTTTAGACATTTTATTTATTTATTTATTTTTTTAAGTTGTAGGCGCCAGGTGTAGTGGCACACGCCTGTAATCTCAGCTCTTTGGGAGGCTGAACCCACGGGTTGGAGATCAGCCTGGGCAACATGGCGAGACCTCGTCTCTATACTAAATCAAGAAAAATTAGCTGGGCATAATGGTGCGTCCCTGCAGTTTCAGCTACTTTGAAGACTGAGGTAGAAGAATCACCTGAGCCCAGCAGGTTGAGGCTGCAGTGGCTGACAGCATGCCACTGCACTCCAGCCAGGGCGACTGAGTGACACTCCAGCTAAAAAAAACAACAACAAAAAAAAACCAAACAAAAACAAAAACAAACATAGGGTACAATTCAAGGTTAGGTTATACAAATGGTCATTGTACAGGTAAAGTTTGGGCCTAACTTTGGGTCTCCACTTCACCTGGTTTGAAATCAGTTACCCTTATTGATGAAGTGTTCCTCCCCCACCTCACCTGGCAGTTTCCCACTACTGCCAATCCCTTTCTTGTGGTATCATGATAATTGTTCAGGGTCTGTTTATGAGTGAGAGCATGTGGTACTCAGTTATTTGTTTCTTTGATAGATCACTGAGTATCGCAGACTCTAAATTCATCCAAGTTACTGTGAAGTTCATCATTTTGTCCTGCTTTATAGTTGTGTAATATTCCATCGTGTTTATGTACACTTTTTAAAAATTTTGTAGTCTCATACCCTGAGTCACAAAATATATATACACATTAACTCTCAAGCCCTTGATTAAACATTTTATCATAGGCTACCTATATAAGAATTTCTGCTTTATTACCTAGGAATTTTATTTTACAGTTCTGCTGTGGAAGCCTGCAGAATATACCTGTGTGGCAAAGAATAATGGTATTCCTAAGCTCAGCATTTTGATATTTTAAAACATATTTCTTTAAATAAACTATTTTTGATATTAGTTATAATTTTAAGTTGATTTAAGCTACATTTTAATTGAATCTATATTATAGTTCAAGAGCTGTTATTTTAGTTTGATCATACCCCTAACTTGTAGCCCCAAGGGAAGAAATTTAGATAGAGAACATTATGTAGTGTGTGTTGGTTGTTATTGACTATGCTTCACAAGATATAATGAAAAAAGACAATGAGCTCTACAAATCAATAGTTTGTAAGAAGAATAGAATGATAATAGAAAAAGTTACATTTTTGCTTATTGGAAAAACTGACAACTTTTAAAGTTGAAAAAATCTTAAAGTGTTAAGTTTAATTTAAGCTCAGTCTGCAAGCATGATCAGATTAAGAGCATGTCTTTCACAACTTTTGTTAATGCTTCTCAATTGACCAAAGGGCAACATAGCAAATAACAGATAAAGGGTGAGTATCTCTCAATAAAGCATTTGTGTCTAAAAATACCTTCCCTTTAACTTGAAAAAGGGCAAAGAAGCAACAATGCACAGACTTGAGAAAAAGCAAAGTATGGTTGTGATTATTGTTATATAGAATTGACAACAATCAAATCAAATACAAAAAGCCTACTAATGTTTTGTGATATTAATAAGTCTCAAAGAAACAAGAAGCTTGAACTAAAACACCCTGGATCATCCCATGATCCTGGCACTCCTAGCTTTTTCTGGATTAAAATGGAAATAGACAAAAAAATTTACTGCATTACACAGTAAAGCACCAATTCACAAGCATTATACGGTTTTATAAACATGTCCAGATATGCCTGTGTGGTGACACTTCTAAAACTTTACTCATATTTTCTTCTCATTTACTCTTTCCTTCCAACAACACAATTCCTATTTTTTAATAAGTCTAACTCTTATTTTCTTTTCCTGTAAAATTGTTAATGATATCTCAGGCCTAAATCCTCTCTTCACAATACACTTTCAGAATTCTCATTAAACCTCTATTAAAATGCTTAGCTCATTGCTTCTTCATTGTTTATTTAATGACAATCTGCCTGGATATGATGTGAGCACTTTTGCATCTTCAGTACCCAGTAACAAAGTATCCAATAAATGAATGAAAACAGCAATTATTCATTTAAATAAATAAATAAATAAATAAATAAATAATTCGTTTAAAATTAAAATTGTTGTTTAAACTCATAACTACCCTTTCTAAACATTTGATACCATACAGATTTTGGAAGTACAATAAACTAAACTGTAATTAAGTTATTTGTATTAACTGTAGTTTGCATAATTAATTGTATTTTAATTGAATATTTTTCTTATAGCCATAAAATAAGAATTGTCTAATGGAAAAGTATGAGTGTCGATAAATAACATGATTTTTACTCATGAAGTATTTGATAAGTCATGGTAACTGCTAATGATTAGGGATAAGGCAAAAATAACAATTCTTTCTCAACTTTACCAAAGTTTTAAAAAATACATCTTAAGATAAAATGTCTGCTAAGATATATTAGCCAGCAGTGACAAAAGGTCATGCAAACATTTTTTTAAAGCTCAATAATTGAGCTATATCTGCCTTACTACATTTTGTATGAAAAGTTCTATCAAAGTCAATGCATCATTATACCAGGAATAGAACTCTGGTAAACTTACAGACTGCAACACATAGTGATGATATTCCAAATTTATTTCTAGCTACTAAAGACTTTAATATGTAAGTGTAAGAAGTCAGTTTTAATGAAATAGAAAATAGAGTTTAATGGATTTTTTTTACCTTATGTTTTCAAGGGCAGAGAATGTCTTTAAAAATAAATACCAACAAGTCTATCTAAAATGTCTGAACATTTTCCAATGAGTAGCTGTCTCTACAATCCATGATTCCAATCCACAGCCTCTAATTTTACAAACATTATTTTGACAATTCTGTTTTTTTGGATTAGACTGCAAGTTATCCAAATTATACACCTATGATGTATCTATTCCAGAGTATGGCTATTGATGCAATCTCTTAAACTTAAACTAGAAAATACAAAATTAATAAGTTCAAAAACTGTTTTGAGCAATGGAAAAAGTGTCTTCATAGGTGTGTTGCATCAAACTAGAGTACTTGAAGGTGATTGAAATTTAAACATGTAAGAATAAATGCACAATTTTTTATAAATAAATTCTAGTTTTTTAGGGATTCCTATTATACACGTATCACATTGCCTATGCTAACACCATAAAAATTTGTGCTATTCATGTGTATGGTTGGTAGATGATAGATGCATTACTAGAGAAAACTTCTGTATCAATATTGTTTAAATGGTGTTGCAAAATAATAGACTTGGTTTGTGATTTTTTTGTGAGAATATAATCTTTTAAATGTATATTTCATTTTAAAGATGTGTGGTACAATTCAAGATTAGGTATATAAGTGCACATCATACAGGTAAAGTATGGCCCTCCCTTTGGACCCCACTTTGCCTGGTTTGAGATCAGGTACCCTTATTGATGTTGTGTCCTCCCCCAGCACCCATCCTGGCATTATCCTGCTACTGCCAGTTCCTTCCTATAGTATTATGGCAAATGTTCAGGGTCCACTTATGAGTAAGAATACATGGTCCTCGGTTCTTTGTTTCTGTGATAGATCACTGAGTATGCTAGACTTTAAATCCATTCAAGTTGCTGTGAAGTGCAGATGTTTGTCCTTCTTTATGAGTGTGTAATATTCAACTGTGTATGTGTACCACAGTTTTTTAACCAGTCCACTTTCAATGGGCAGAACAGTGGGTTCTATGTTCTTTGTTATTATGAATAGTGTTGCAATAAACATGCATGTGCAGCTATCTTCGTTGTAGTTATTTGAGTTTCTCCAGGTATATTCCCAGTAGAGGGTTGCCGGATCATATGGAAGGTCAATTTCTAGTTCTTTTAGAAATTGTCACACTGTTTTCTATAGAGGTTGAACTAGTCTGCATTTCCACTAGCAGTGTAAAAACATTCTCTTTTCTCTACATCCTCCCCAGCATCTGCTGTTGTTTGTTTTATTAATGATGACCATTCTTACTGGAACTGGGTGGTATCTCAATGTGCTTTTAATTTGCCCACTCTTATCCCTCCTGTTTGACATTGTGTTGGAAGTCCCAGCTAGAGCAATTAGACAAGAGAAGGAAATCAGGGGTATCCAAATAGGAAAAGAGGAAGTTAAGTTAGCCCTTTTTGCTGACAATATGATCCTATACCTCAAAAATCCAAGAGAATCTGTCAAAAACCGGCTTTCACTGACAAAGGACTTTGGCAAAGTCTTGGGATACAAAATAAATATGTAAAAGACAATCATATTCTTTTTTTTTTTTTGAGTTGGAGTCTCACTCTGTCGCCCAGACTGGAATGCAGTGGCCGCTCCTGGCCACACAGCCTCGACCTGGTGGACTCCGGCAATCCTTCCGCCTCAGCCTTCCGAGTAGCTGGAATTACAGGCGCGCGCTACCACGCTCGGCTAATTTTTTGATTTTTATTGTAGAGATGAGGTCTCTCCAAGTTCCAAACATACTCTCAGAATGGAATTAGTTCATATGTAAGGGAGTTACTGTGATTAAGGTCTGAAACCTTATCTTACAAAAAGAAATTACCTGAATTTGCCACAACTAACAACTTTGGGTCTTTATATTGGCTCTAGAGTTCAGAGACAGAAGTGAGAATTTCAAAGTATAAAAAGGATTCAATGAGAGAAAAGTTCTCCTTCTAGCTTTGAAAAATGAGAGGCATAAAAAAGAATACTGGAAACATTTAGGGGTTGACATTAGCTCCTGTATGATAGCCAGGAAAGAAACATGGACCTCAGTCCTACAAAGAGGCAAGTAACTGAATTTGGCCAACCACCTGCTATTTTAATCTGCCAAATTTGTCATAATGTTGCATCACAATGGGAAATATATACAGACATTGGTATCTGGATATGGGTTGCTTTCAAAAGAAATAGCTGAAATGTACTAGAGGTTTTAAAATGGGGCAGTGGTAGAGGCTGAAAAAATATTGATAAGAATTTTGAGTGTATGTAATAAAAACCAACATTGCCTTAAACAAACTATTCAACAAACTGATGGAACAAATTACCTATGAAATCCAGGCAAGGACTACAAGTTTCTTCAGAAAATTATATCAGCAGAAACACTGCTAGCTTGGAGTGAAAAGAACAGTTGGAATAAAAAAAATAGAGGGGGGTTATTGAAACTACACATTTTACTGGCATGAAACAGTCTGATAAAAACCTGCTCAGCTTTAAATGCACACTACTTTTTTATGAAAAAGGAAGAGTGTCTCAGAAGCAGAAAACAAAGCCTAGAGAGCTTAAAATAGAGATTGATATGGATATGATGGATTAATGACAGCATTCTAAATGCATTATTGTAAATATAAAGAAGGATCTTAGTCATTCCTTCAAATGCTGGTATTATTATGCTTAACTATTTTGCCTAGTTAAAAAAAAATTACATAAAAGTTATATACCTGTGAACAATCAGGAAGTTTATATATTAGATGTAATTATTTAATGATTATGAAACAAATAATATGAAGTTTGTTGATATTATTAATAACCGAAGACTAAAAATTATTTATTCATGTACTAATTCAATTTATTATATTTAAGACAAGCTTATCATGTGCTAGACATGCATGCATGTAATTATAAACTTGAAGCTCATTTAAATATACTTTTTATCTTTGTTCTTATAGCATTGTACTTAAAATTTCATTAAAAGATGCCACAAAGTAAAAGAATTATGAGAGAAAATATAATAAGTATATAAAATAAATTGCATTTAGTTAGTAGAATAGGCATGAATACCTAATTATAAATACATTAGATGAGAGATACATTGATATGCACATGTATAACTCAAATTTCTACTTTAGAGGGAGAAGGGTTTAATTAATAGTAGTACTTACAACAAAGATGATAGGTGAAGTGCTTAAGGATAAGGTGGGGTTTAAAGACAGTAGATGTTCTTTCAGCAATATTAGAAGTCTGTGTAAATGCAAATTTAGGGAGTGCTAACACAATAAAGTAAAATAACTTGAGTAGATCAGTATGGTTGAAAAGTGAGATCTGAGTAAGAGAGAGATGGAAAATAACAAAGAAAAATCATAACTGAACCCTTGAAATTTAAACCTAAGTTTTAGGTTGTGAAGAGTAAAGGCATTGATAAAAGGCTTAAAATACAAGCCTTTTGGATCTCCTCTTGTTATCCAAAAATAATCCCGGAATTTATTTATAAAAAATAGTTACCTTATTCTTACATGCTTCAACTTCAGTCACCTTGAAGTTCTCTCTACTTGATGCAATATATCTATCAAGATGCTTCTTCCACTGCTCAAAACAGTTTTTGAACTTAACAATTTTTATAGCTTTTAGTGCTTCTGTTGTTTTGTTGTTGTTGTTTCACCTCTTCCACATTAGCAAAACATTTCCCATTGAGGAATTTTTTTCATCAGGGGAAAAACAACAACAAAAAATAGTCACTCAGAGCGAGAGTGGGTGGATAGAGGGTGAGGCATGGGAATCATGCCATTTTTAGTCAAAAACTGCTGAAGACTGTGAGGAGTGAGCAGGTGCATTGTCATGGTGAAAGAACTGGTCACCCATGTGCCACAACTTGTAAAGTTTCTTCTGCAAATCATGATGTGACCTTCTCAAAACTTCCAAATAAAAACTTTGGTTGACCGTTTGATCTGAAGGAACAAATTGCTAATGTACTACAAGGGGCCCGCCCTCCAAAAGATAATTCCAGTTTGTTTGGGGTCCCCCCTTGTATGCCTGTATTTACTTTTGTAAAAAAATCAGGTTAGGAATATTGGCTCATGCCTGTAATCCCAGCACTTTGAGAGGTGAAGGCAGGAGGATTATTTGAGACCAGAAGTTTGAGACCAGCCTGAGCAACATAGACCTCGTTTCTAAAACAATGAAAAGAAAAGAAAACAAAAAAATTTAGTTTGCCAAGTAGCATCTGTCTGTAGTCTCAGCTTCTTGGGAAGCTGAGTGAGAGGATCGCCTGCACTCATTGAGCTGAGGCTGCCATAAGCTGTGTTTGTATCAATGCATTCCAGCTTGGGTGACAGAGTGAGATGCTGACTCAAAAAAACAGAAAGCAAAATAAAACAAAGCATAACTCATTGACAAGGTGTCGATAGAAATGTGAAACTTTAGTCACAGAAAAATATAAGAAATCTGTTGCAAGCATCTAGGCTACTACAGATCTAGGCTAGTGGGATTGAGAGAAGGTTGTGGATTCATAAGGAAGATAATAGTTAAGAGATCGGCAAAAGATGAAATAGATTGCAAAGTGATTAATATGTCAAATGTGCTTACAGTGGCACTAAATGTATTTAATAAAATTGAGCTGAATGCTTTAAAAAGTATCATAATTATAAAACACATGTTTACATGGGGTAGCTTCTCAATAAGCCTTTCTATACAGGTATGAGTTAGCATATTTGACAATGATTTAAAAATATTAAGGCAAATCTAGCAAAGTATCTGTATGTATTTGTTTATTAGATTATCAAGGTGATCAAAAAATTAATGCCCTTGAGGGGATGCTTAGGCGAACTTCCAAAGTTTTACAATTGGTTTACATAATTCATAATCATATAATTGTTTTAATTTTTTAAGCAAATAAGATTAAGAAGGAGAAACATATTGTATAGATGAATCACTTCCATTTTAACTGATAGGAGGAGCTCAATGTAATACAGAAAAAGAGAATTAACTGCCAGAGTTCAGGATTTAAATGCTAAATAGCCTGGGCACACCTGGATGAAATGTTTAAATTCTCAAGGAGGCTGTAAAAATATCAAGAAGTGTATGAGGCTAGTTTTTTTGGTGGTGGTTGTTGTTGTTTTCATCCTGGAATGAAGAGCATAATGGGTTTTTGAAAGAAGTAGAAGGCTCGGTAATCAGCATAAAGTATTTATCTTACAAGTGTTTCTTTTATTTTGAAATAAATTGACAGGTTTTAATCTTTCTTAATATGTTCTGGAAGATGGTGCTTTGTTTATCTGAACTTGCTTTTTGAATAAGTCAACGGTGTACTAACATTTCTGAGAGAAAATCTGCTCTAGCTGAAAATAGCACTATGGAGAGCAACCAGTCAGGTTGTGTCATTATGAGTTACAGCCACACATCTATACTAGTGCTGTTTCCCTACAATCACTGCAATGAATTACAGTAATACATTCAATCCTGATAAATGAGCTTCTCAGCTTCGGCTTAAATTAAACTGACTGCAATCCAGATGAGTGCAGCCACATATTAACGCTGGGTCCACCATTTCTTGTCTCTATCTGGGTGAATTATGGAATGGCAGTGCTAGCTTTATGCATTGATTAACATTGCTGCTACAGCTTTTTCACAGATCAATGTTCAGTGGAATGAAAAGTAGGCTCAAACATTCTGCTGCCACATTTAAGGCTGTCATCATAAAAATAAATGTGAAGTGTTTAAAATCAAATCTTATAAATAACCCTAGACATAGCCATACTACAAAATATTAATCTTTAATTTATTTTACAATTACTATATGAAGATAATATCCACAAATATCCATACAGATGCCTAAGGAGTGATGGCTATCTTTTTTTTTTTTTTGCAACACTTTTTGCCTGTTTCTTCAGAGTCTAAAGAATACTTACACATTGAATGTTTTTGTATATTTATACTATCCCTTTTAATAACTTAGTTTGTTGTACTTAATTTTTGTTGGAATGCATGAAACATACATATATATATAAATTTTCCAGTTGAACTGGGATAGCACTTGATTAAATAATATTGTTATATCTTTCAGAAAATGAGATGCATTCACTCCACCACATTTTCATTTTGTCCTTGGCTTGCAGGATGCCTAGAGTTGAATGAAGTGCTTAAACATTTAAGCACAGAAGCCTAGACTAATTGTATAATCATTCTCTACTGCTCACTATTTTGATGGTGCAACTTTAAATGTCTACCTCAGAGTCAGTTCAAATTCTCTACAAAATATGTGGATATAAAGACATTGTAACTACCTGAGCTATAAAAAGAAATAGCAATTGTAAGAAATGCATGATTTCTACACAGAAAACAGGTATTTACAATTAAAACTATGTTAGTATAACAGTAAAATAATAGTATACATTTATGTTGGAAATTGTTACACTACATTATATTTTATTTATCTCAGATTATTTTCCTGAGAGGTTTCAAAATGTCTAAACTAATTAAGTACTAAGTAGAGAACAAAGTGCAATTTAAAAATACAGGTCTCCAGAACCTCCCAGTTAACTTCACTTATGGCAAATGAAGCGAAAGTATCCACTGTGGGCCAATTACTTATTTTTGATCAATCAGCTAAATCTCTGGCTCCTTAATTGGGGTGTAATACTGGCAATGGGTAGTCAAAGCTGGCCCCTTGAGAAGAAAGAGGCTTAATGTTCCTATCCCCCTACACAAATGTTCTTGTCATTTTAATAAATGCATGTAATTGACAAGCAGGTAATGTTTGCATAAAATATTAAAACTTCAAATGTTTTCCTTTTGCCTGACCTGAAGGAACAAAAACAAAATTACAGTGGAGGTCATTATTATTAATACCTTTAAGTGTTCAAGTACATGAATATGCTTTTATCTAATCATGAAAAGTAGGAATAATGTACATTATATTTTATTAGCACAATAATTAAAATTTATAGATACAAAAACTTCATGAAATTTCAATTTGCCTCTCCTATCTGGGTAATTGGCTTTCTTAGTTTTTGTTTGTTTGTTTGCTTTAGTTTGTTATTATTTATTACCAGTAATGTTGTTGTGATGATGCTTCTTATTTATTCATCAGAAACCTCGGCTCTGAAATTTGACTGTTCTTACTCTATCTTTTCATGCAAATATATTTACTAGAATATAATATTTGTGTATTTTAGCTTTTGTTATACTTGTATTATATTTATGCAAATTGGCAGACAATATAGCTTTTATACAATTATACTAAATAGCTTTTCTATAATTGTATTACATTTTAGAAATTAGGTGAGAAAAATCCAATATAATATAAAGCAATTTAATACAGATTGTATATGACTTAACCAGTTTCATGTGAACAATATTTATTACTCAGAATAATATTCTTGATTGCAAAGTTTCATCAACACATTCAATTGTGTAAAGTTCTTTGTTTGCCATAATAAAGTCCTTTTTTACTTTTTGTATTTGTTTTCTATAATGAATTTTTCTAGATCTCTACCAACTTTCAGGTGATTTGATAGTCATCCCCTCTCTTCTGTGTTGGCACTTCTTCTGAAACAGAATGAAATTTGACTACAAGTTAGAGAAATTCCAACTAACAGTTGTTTAAATATTGCAATAATGTTGAAGCTAGGCAGCTGTTGCATCAGTTGTGTAGTTTTACATTGTGTTTTGTACTTTTTTATGCATTTCATGCTTTCTACTTCATTTTCATAAAATGGCTTAGTCAGTGGTAGCCATCTGTCAGTATACATAGAAAAGAGAAAGAAACACATATGCTTTCTCCATTCAATATATTCCTCCTATTCTTGAAGAGAAGCTCTCCATGAAAATTCAACCTGCACGTCATTGACAGTAGCAGTATCACAACAGCCTCTGCGAGTTTTTAGATTCCCAGAAGTAAAAGGCAAGGAAGAGGTTGGCTGGACGTTAATGCTGACTGGTTTTATAATCGAGAATTTCCATTTTAACTGTTGAGAAACAGTTTTAAGCCTTTTTCTCTTTTAGCCTACACTTTAAGTATTTATTTTTCTTTTCTAATTTAATTGTGTACTTGCTTGAGAAATTCCAGAGGCTGACCTTGTAATGGCAGAATCTAGAGACCCCATGGCAGAATTACCCATTGCTCACAATTAGGACTAAATTAGCTAGGTCTCCAGGTGGATAATTCGAGATAACCATTGAAGCAATATCAGTTCTCTGTACAACTCCCAGATAGTCCTTATTCAATTCATTCCCCTTAAAATCTGCTATACTCAGTCTAACATTCTGAATGCTTTCTTTGAGGCATGAGTTTGGCCATTTCCCCATCTGCTGACTTTTGGAATAAAGTAGCCTTTCTTGTACTGCTTCTTGTACTTGTTTATTTCAGCCTGCAAACTAGGGCTAATAGCAGAAATTGTGATCCTCAACATATTCAATTTATGCTGGGCCTTCCACTATCTAATCAAGGACTTCCCCATAGCATTTTTACTTTTTTCTTTTCCAAAAGCAAAAAACAAAAAAACAAAAACAACCCCCCCAAACCAAAACACAAACAAAAACTAGACCCCTTCTTCTCTTGAGATTATTCACTCTTTTTTTTGGCTTAGAAATCTGAGAGAAAATTTTGAATTCTCCCTTTTATGTCAACATATACTTATTTTAAAAGTTGACTAGATTTTACTCATTTGATAGCTTTCAAATAGATTTGTTCCTCTCCATTTCAATTTTCCCTATTAGTTCATATTCATAAATGTACCCAGTGTTTTAATACTCTTGTACACTC
The DNA here is from genome assembly GCA_963574415.1 of Tarsius wallacei. Lineage (NCBI taxonomy): Eukaryota > Metazoa > Chordata > Mammalia > Primates > Tarsiidae > Tarsius > Tarsius wallacei. The sequence continues at coordinate 8,469 of CAUYQG010160301.1, read as the reverse complement.
TTGCCCTAGGTTTCACAATCTAAAAAACAATTCTAATTGTTGATCGAAAGGCATGAATCTGGAAATACTCATGATTTTCTTCATCACAATATAGAAAATCCTCAGCATAGTAAAGAAGTATTTTATTATTTTTGCTATATTTTATTATTTATCTCTTCTTCAAGCTGCATATTAAATTATTGCTGATTATATATTATATTCAATTTGTTGTACATGCTATGCTCTCTTCGTTATTCCTTTTCATTAGAGATTAGTACTTCGTATGATAAAAAAAATCTTCATACTTGAAAAGCTATGTCTACATATGACTTCTTAAAAAAAATGTTGCTCACTCACCCATACATATAACCTTTTCCAAATAAAATGTTCTTTTTGTCACCTACTTATCTTCTGAAACTGCCCTCAACTTTTTTGCTCACAAACATATTATAGACTTTTCAGACTTATGCAATTTAAGTTATTGTAAATTTTATATGTTTTCTGTTACACTTTGAAGGTTTTTTTTCAAATTTAATTGTTTGTACATATGCCAGATCAAGTTCAAGCTTGATCATTTGGTTGTGTGTCTTGAATTCCTTTCTTTACTGCATCCACTTTTCAAACCTTTTATCAATATCCAACTCTATAACTGCAAAGACCTTTAAAAATTTTTTATTGTTGCTGTTTAATAAAGATACGCTACCACTCACTAAATTTTCAAACTTTATATAGATTTCGTTAGTTTTCCCAATACTTTTCTTTTTCCGTTCCAGGATCTAGTTTAGTATACCACATAGTATGCCATCATGCCTCCTTAGTCTTTGGTGGCCTGTGACGGTTTTTCATTCTTTTATGATCCTGAATGTTTTGAGGAGTACCTGTCGAGTATTTTGTAGGGTGCTTTTCTACTTGGGCTTGGCTGATATTTTCCTCATGATTAGTGAAGTGTGCAATTTTCAAAAGAATACCACAGAAGTTATTTTCTCTTTATATCAGGTCAAAGAACACAAATATCAATCTTGATTACCTGGCCAAACTAGTGTCTGCTCAATTTCTCTACTATAGAGATACTTTATTTCCCTTTTATACACTGCTCTTTGACACCTAATCAGTAAGTCTAGTATATGCTTGAGGCAGTGAATTCCTAGAGGTGGAATAGTTTCTCTAAAGATTTGTCCCTTCCCCAGCATTTACTTATTTATTCAATATTTTATGTATAGCAGTATAGACTCATCGATATTTATTTTATTACTTGGTTTATAATCTAATACTTAAGTATTAATTTTGTTTCTTAAATTGTTTTTGTTATTGTTATTTGTTTGCTTGACATAACTCTACCCTTTTATTTATTTATATTTTTAGGACTTGCTTTCTGGCACTTTAGGATGCTTCAACTTTATCATCTATTTTTCCAGCCCCAGCTCTGGAATAAGCCATTTCTGCAGAGATCCTTGAAGATCAGAGAATGGTATTTATGTCAGAGAATGGTATTAAGAACATGAAATCTGGGCAAAGGATGCAATTACTGCTATAGATGTGTCACTTATTCTCGGCCCTCTAAGAAGATAGTGTTATATAATATTTATTTGCTTGTTTATTTATTTATTTATATTCATATTTAAATGAGTTCATAGTGATGTCTCCAACTCCAATCAAGTAGCATATAGCTTGCTTTCAATTTATTTTTACTGCTCTATTTTTATCTCCGACATATTGATACAGTAATTTTTAATAAATAGATTTATATTGTGCCTAATACACAATGCAAACATGATATTCCTCCATAATACTTTTATTTTCACTCTATTTCTTTTCACAAAGATCCATCCATCTTTCTCTTTGAAATGATGTATTCTTACTCAGTTATTTAGTGTACATTTTATAGTATAAAAACATTCTGGAGCATTGATTTTCTTTAAGGTTTTACAATCATATTTTACTGTTAAGTATTATAAACACACAACAAGAATACATTTTAATACCACCCATGGGATCATGTAATATCATAGATAATATCTTGAGTACTATTCAGACTTTGGATTACTAATGTCCTGAAACAGGAAAAAGAGTCTTATGACACTGATTTCACCTAGCAGAATATGCCTAGTGGTGTTCCAGGAATTGTTTCTTCAAAATGTCCCTATCTGCTAATTCACCTAACAATGCAAGATGTGACATTTAATCTCAGATTTTTTTTTTAAAGATTAGAAAAAATTTACAGATTCAACAAATGCTCACAACGTCTTTAAGGCAACAAGATGTATGTTAGTGTGCTTGTTGTTTAAACCTTTAAGCAGTAGATAGTTAAAGATTTCTTCAGTAAATGGCACACAAGTTATTTAAAAAGTGGCCTATCAGCACTACTATTAGAATTAATACGTTTTAAAAAGTAGGTTACATCTCTTTATATGTAAAGTGCAACCCTAGTTGTTAATTCATTTGACAGCTCTGGAGATATAGTCAAAAGTTTAGTAGAGACCTTGGGGCAACTAATTAGTATACATGAACATACCTGCACGAGGATGAAGTTATATCTCAATAGAGAAAGAAGAGTAAAATTGAAAAAATAATAAGTGGGTATATCGGTTATTACAAACTCATTTAAAAATTATTATTTCCATGTAATATTAATTATATATATTATTTTAGTACAAAACTTTTTATACTTAAAAATATTGTTTTTAAATGAATATGTTTTATAGTTAGTATGTTATTGTACTTTAAAATCATAAAGTTTACATTTATATTGTAGATTTCAGGAAAAATAGAAATGCAGAGAATTTCTAATTATTTTAGTTCATTGTCAGTACTTAATTAAAGCATTTAGTGAAATATATTGAGAATTACTCTTGTCACTTCCTAGAAAAATGTTTATATAATACTGACATTATAAGTGAATTATAAATAATAAAAACATACTATCATACATTACAGTGTTATGAATTTTACTTATTAAAATATATTAAGAATAATTTTAATTAGCAAAGGCATAATCTTATTGTTTAATGTCAATATTTTCAAAATATATTACTTCTTCAAAACAAATTTATGTTGCATAAAGTAAGTGTAAATCTATTCAAGATATATCCGTGAGCCTGGAAAATTAATTATTGTACAAAATCAGGAAATGGGGGAAGTGAAAGAAAAAGTTAACAAAAGCATGCTAACATATAGAGATTTAACAGGCTGATTTAAAACGTTTTAGTTGTCTAGAAGATTGTGTGCCTGACTCTACTTTTTATTACTTGGTTAGAGCCCAGACACAGTTAATTTACAAGTTAACCTATAAACTTCTTACTTTGAAAAAAAAATAATGACTGGGCGTGGTGGCTCAGCCTGTAACCCTTGCACTTTGGGATGCCGAGGCAAGAGAATTGCCTGAGCCTGAGGATTCGAGATCAGCCTGGGCAACTCGGTGAGACCTTGTCTCCACAATAAATCACAAAAAACTAGCCAGTCATGGTGGCATTCATCTGTAGTTCCAGCTACTTAGAAGGCTGAGGTTGGAAGGATCGCCTAAACCCAACATGTCAAGTCAAGGCTGTGGTGGCCTGAGTGTGCCACTGCACTCCAGCCTGAATGACAAAAGTGAAACTCCAACTCAAAAAATATGTAATAATAATAATAATAACAACAATAACAACCTCAAAGTCAATTACCCTGTTGGTTTTATTGCCTTTAGGAGATTAACAAGATTTGTATCTAACCTAGAAATCTTATTCGAACACGCTTTAAAAAAATAAAAACTTCTGATAAACAGTATAATACTTTAAAATGTTCTTAGAACCAATTTACCATATTGCTGTTTTCATTATTAATTAACAAATTAAATACAATCTTTCACAAGCACTCCTTAGATTTTTTTTTTTAAGCAGGAAGCACTTCAGGAATGGGAGAACAAAGAACCATAAAAGCACACTACTATAAAAGTGATGTGAATACTGGCAAAAATTATCTGAATCAGCACTCACATTTCTGGAAATTAGTAAAGGTTTCCCAATAATCCAAGGAGTATTTCCTCAAGGAAAAAAGGCTTAACTTCTGCAAGAACAGTGAGCTTTTGATGTTAGGACTTGTCCGATCACCATCTTCTTCACCTCAATTCCAAAATAGTCTTGAAAACCAACAGTCTCACGATTACAGTAGACGTGAAATCAAAAGTTTCTAAACTACTGGAATGGGAAGAATGAGTTTGAAGCTTCTCCAAAGCTTCCTTTCCAAATAATTTCATCAGGGGACTATGTGGAAGCTCCATGAAATTTCAGTTTTTAGGGCTTGTCTTTAGTTGAATTCACTCAGAGCTTTTATGTGAAAATAATTCTATTGCTAGGGCTTTTGTGGAAAAATAATCCCCAGCAATTATTTAACAAAGCAGTTGCCTGAGGCAGCGACATCATCAGGGATCACTAAAAGCTGACCAAATGAAAGTGAAAGGAAAAATTGAGGAATTCAATGTCCATTGTGGATTTCGAAAAGCTCTAGAAAACATTCCTGGAAATCTAGAAGGCGTGCACAAATATAGGGTACAGTTAGTTGACTAATTCCATGTTTGTGTTAACTTTATAGAACGTAACTGCCACAATAAAAATTTGCTATATAAAATATGATATGCTAGCATTTAATATACATTAATCAGGTGTGAAAAGAGAATAATGTGATGGTCTATTTAAGCAAGATATTCAGACAAAAACTCTATGGGGATAAAATATTTAAAATAAAGTCTATAATCTGAACAACTAGCCAAATCAAAAGTGGAAGAAAGATCATAGAAAAGGACACTTCTTGTACAAAGTTCTAAGCTGGAAAAAGAGCAGAGTTTTGGCTTGTCCAATGGAAGGTTTAGTGACTGGACAACAACCAATTAAAAATGAAGTGACATAATATGATAGAATTTATAAATAAGTAATCAATTTTATTAACTTTCTCAGTAAGTTGGGATATCTATGTTTGTTCTTAACATTCTTTTAAAAAATCTTTTACTTACATCATCGATCTGGATAAAATTCTACCAACATATTTATGTATTCCCTTTTATGAGATTGCTTAAAACATGGGTATCTTTATCACGCATTTAAGCATGCAAAACTCTTTACATCTCAGTCAGTGCCCAAGTGTCCCTGAAATCTGCCTTCTGAATTTCAGTATTTTTGTAACCTGCCTCTCAATATTTATTTAATATTTTCTATGACATAACCAGTATAAACTTGAAAAGAACTAAATTGTAAAACACGTTTAATTTTTCATCTGAGAATGTTATTTCATAACATTAAATGATCATTTATTATTCTTTTCCAATAAATCTTCTAAATTTTTATTATATTATTTTTTGTTTATGTGTGCAGAAAACATATTATTATAGTCATAGCATATATAATAATATGGTAATTCTGAAGTAAAAATTACAATTATTTTAAAAGTTCTAATTATTGTAAGCATTAATTGAAGATGTAACATATGCTTTCATTCTTTGGTTTAGTTTTCCAGACCAAGATTCACCGGTGCACTTACTTCCTTTAAGTGTTTTACTGCATGACTGCAATGTAAATATCACTTGGTGAAAGGGATAGTATTTTATAGTTTACTCAATTTAATCATACACTTTTTAAGTACATGGCTTAATGAAAGACAATAAGACATCTCATAGAAAGCTTTTAAAATAAAAAAGCCTACAGCTATTAGGAGAGAGCCATATTCATTACTTGTATCAATAATGCTAAATTAATTCATTTAAAGACTTCCATGTAGAAATATATGCACAATACATTCTTACAGAAATGTAAATGTTTCTGACTAAATTATTCTTAATTATTATTTTTATAATTTGTTTGCTTCTAAATGAAGAGGTCTAAGTATCCTAAATAGGCACTTTCATTTATTCATAAAGCAAATAAATATTGAGCTCCTGCTTTCACCAGAGGACTCTGCCAATGCTTACTGTCCTCACGTTCCTTAAATCTGGAGTGAAGGCAAATAGCGATTTAAAAATATTCTTCATTTCTAACTGTTGAAAACCTACTGAATTCAATAAGCAATTGAATTGTGGCATTCTTCTAGAAACGTATCTCTCTTACATTTTAGCCAAAGATGAACACAACTTTCAAAAATGTTTTAAAACCAAATTTATATAAACTCAATCCTTAAAACTCTACAAAGGTATTTATATAGTCAAACTATAAGAACCTTAGAAAACATAGAAGACACGCTTATCAAATTGTAACTGGCAACCAATCTCTGATCAAAACCCCAAGTGCCCATGCCATATGAGATAAGATAGACAAGTGGGACCTCATCAAACTGACAAGCTTCTGCAAAGTCAAAGAAACCATTGAGTGAGTGGGAGACAGCCCACAGACTGGGAAAAAATATTTACCAACTGTATATCTGACCAAGACCTAACATCTAGAATCTACAAGGAACTCAAACACACCGAAAAGAAAAAAACAAACAGCCCCATTTCAAAGTGGGCAAAAGATATGAATAGACACTTCTGAAAAGAAGACACAGGAGCAGCCAACAGATACTTGGAAAAATGCTCAGCCTCACTAGTCATCAAAGAAATGCAAATTAAAACTATACTGAGATGCCACCTAACTCCAATCAGGATGGCCATCATCAGTAACTCAAAAATCGATGCTGGAGGTGATGCGGCAAGAAGGGAACACTTCTACAGTGTTAGTGGGTGTGTGTGTAAACCAGTTCAACTTCTGTGGAAAATAGTATGGTGATTCCTAAATGATCTTAACCTTCCATGTGACCCCACAATACCTCTACTGAGAATATACCCGGAGCATCTCAAATCACTCTATGAAAAAGATACCTGCACATGCATGTTTATTGGAGCATTATTTACAATAGCAAAAACATGGTACCAACTGTGCTACCCATCAAAAGAGGACTGGATTTTTAAAATGTGGTACATATACACAATGGAATATTAAGCAGCAATGAGGCAGGACAAAATTATGAACTTCGCAGCAACTTGGATGTACTTAGAGTCTATAATACTAAGTGATCTATCACAGAAACAAAAAACCGAGTATCACATGTTCTCACTCATAAGTGGACCTTGAACAACTATCATAATACTGTAAGAAAGGAATTGGCAGTAGTGGGAAACTGCCAGAGGAAAGCAGGGGCGACATTGACAGTAATGTGAAACCACCAGGGGAGGGGAGCGCACACCTCATCAACAAGGTTATCTGCATAATGAACATTTGTGTACCTAGCCCTGAATTGTATCCCACATCTTTAAAATTTAAAAAAAAAAATACCTTACTTGTTTTATTAATCTTTCCTAAATGTATATATAGCTCACACTATTTTATGTTTGATATAGAACTGTTTTGGTCTTTGTTTAGAAGTTTGGTGATGTTTTTGTGACAAGAAATATTCTGTAGGAACTTAATTTTTGTTTATGTCAATTAGCCAGTGGTAAAATAAGTTTTATTATACATTGTTTTGTTTAAAGTCACAGTCTCCAAGTACCTATAAAAGATTTTAAATGAAGACTTTGTGTTTTGTTAAAATGAATGTGTCTATCTTTCAAATATTGTATTAAAAACAGATAAAATAAATTTGAAATGTAATATTACCTTATGAAAGATTTTATGTGAATACTTTTCTTTTTCTTTAAATAAAACAATAATATAAATATATTATCAGATCTGTAAACTAAGAAATATATCCAGAAACTTATTTCATAAAATCAGAGTAACTTAGAGCTTTCTAGTAAATCGCTGAGTTGGGTTTCAGCAATGTCTGAGGGACTCTTGGTGATGGGATTTTATCAAATTGTTAAATAGCCTTTGTTTTAAATATTTAAGCAATAAGCATAAGCAAAAAACTACTTAAATGCCAAGTATGTAGAAATCACAACTATCATAAGTAACAAAAAAGGTAAAATACTCTAACATGCAATTTCCTCCTTGGCTTAGAACATATTAAAACCTTGATATCTACTGACAGCATTCACAATAGATTATACAATTTCATATTTATAATCTCAGAATAATTTTAAATGATTACATTTGTGAAATCTGTAAATATGTGCGAAATATAGTTCCTTAAAAATTTTAATCTCGCCGGGATCGGTGGCTCAGCCTGTAATCCCGCGCCTTGGGAGGCTGAGGTGAGTGGATTGCCTGAGTCCGCGGGTTCAAGACCCGCCCAGGCAACTTGGCGAGACCTCATCTCGCCAAAGAATCAAAAAATTTGCCGGGCGTGGTAGCGCACGCCTGTAGTTCCAGCTACTCGGAAGGCTGAGGCGGAGGGATCGCCGGAGTCCAGCAGGTCTCCGGCAATGGAGTGAGACTCCAACTCAAAAAAAAAAAGAAAAAAAGGAGTTTGGTCTGTGTGTGTGTGTGTGTGTGTGTGTGTGTGTGTGTTAGGGTGGAGAGAGTGGTGGTGAAGAGAGTGGTGGTGAATATTTAATACTTGTTCCTAATCTTTTATATGCTGGCCACTATCTTATGTAGCTTATATTTGTCATCT
>CAUYQG010160297.1:0-21469 GCA_963574415.1 Tarsius wallacei | reverse complement strand
TATTGATTTGCAATAAGAAACCAAGTGAATAGATCATTAGTGGGAGTGGAAATACTTCAAATATCAGAGAAAATAGAGTATGGCAGAGTTAAGAAGCTCTGAATTCGTGTTTTTCATTCCAGTAAGGCTACTGACCCCAGCCTGGAGGACATATATCCTCAGATGCAGGGTTATCTAAAGAGCTTTTAATCGGATAACCACTCTGCTGTACATATGGAAAACTGTGTACATGTAAAAGAGTTGCCCCTTATACATTTTCATGACCAAATAGAACTCCCAGGTCTTCAATGTGGATGCTGGTTTTTGTTAGGAGTGTGAAATGTGTGCCATCTAGAACGTAGACCTTCTTGTTAAAACAAAAAACAAACAAACAAAAAAAACTTGTTGAGCCTCCTGTAGTGTAAGCAAAACACATTGTAAGAAACAGACTTGCCCGTCCACAGAGCTATTCATTCAAGGCTAACAGTAAGTCAGAGAAGGGGCAAACAGGCTGGAGAAGACTTGGGACCAAGGCATTCTTGTGTTTTTACTCCAAGTGTTATTACCTCCAAGTACCCTTGTGCTCTCTACCAACCATTCTAAAGAAGCTATCTGCATCATTAGCTTCAGTTTTTAAAAAATGGTAAGCATATTTAAAGCTCTGCTCCTCTCAATGACAGTTGCACATCAGTTAGCATTGCTGAAACACCTCTCCGAAGACTTCATGCCACCCTGGTAAAAATAGCAGTGGGTTATTGAAGATCACACATTCTGAGTTCTCACTCCACAATTTGGTGAGAAAAAAAACGATGTGCTTGGACCAGTTTTTCATTGGAGACAACTATATGAAATCTTGGCATAACATCAAATTTTTCCTAAAAATAAGAAAAAAAAATTTTTTTTCTATATTCAGGGCCTGATGTCCCTGTTGCTGAACAGAAATCGATCTTTCCTGCCAGGAATAGCATGTGAGTCACAAGGAATTGTATAGTCTACGGGCCTGGTCTCCCGTTTTTAAAGAAACCCATTTTCTACCACGAACATTCTAAAATATAAGAACTCAAAGGTTTTTTTAGCTGAAAGCATCCTCGATTCCCAAGTTTCTGACTTGTAGTCAATCTCCTGTTGATCAGTGTTTGTTCTACCCACCCTTTAACAAACTTAATAATGAATTTTCAATCAGTATTATTTTTGAAAAATAATAAAATTTAAAACTTGGTGCTTTTAACAATTTTATCTCGACAAACGAAGGAGTCAAATATATGTGGAATCCAAAACTCTCTTAGAGGAAATGACTGCCAAGTCACATAGGAACCATTCCGAGTAAATTCTAGCTCATTTGAGGTCACTACCCCAAATATCTTCATTCTTATCTTCCAATTTTTTAAACATTACTTTAACATAGCACTTGAAATGCTTCCAACTAGAGTTTGGTTTGGTTAATGACCTCCTTTTAAAAAACGAATGTAGCTATCTCTCTTGCATCTTGCTAAAAGGCTTTCAGCCATTCATACCTTGGTGTGAATTGGGCTAATTAGCAAGCTTTCACCCTAATGGCTCTGTTTAAACAGGAAGAGGAAAGAAGAGTTGCATGCCACACTCTGCGGGGAGGGGCTCCTGGGGCGCCTTGGGTCCCTAAAAGAAGAGAAAGTTACATTTTGCAAAAGCTTGTAAATGACCCCCAGGAGGTGATCTGTATAGCTTTTGAAATGCTAGAATTGGACAACCCTCCACAAGAAAAGGAGGGAATGTCTTTCCTTGCTGTGTTGTGGGGTCAGGCAAGCCAGAACCTGGAATGTAGACTTGCTCCATTGGTGATAGTCTTAGCGCATTCACGATCACGTCAGAATTTGTGTTCTGGCCTGAAAACCTACTTGTTTCTGAAATTCTGTAAAAGCACAATTTGAGCTCCCAAAGACGAACTCCAAACTTCGGCAATGTTCTGGATAGTTTCTCTTGGCTACTGTTTTCTTTCCTAATCATACTCGATTGGCTTTAAAATGATCACAATGAACAAACATCATAACAAATGTGTAATAATAATAAAACATTTGTCTTCCGATTTTCCCTGAAATCCTAACAGAAAGCATGACTAATGACTGATTCAGAATGGCTAGTAAGGATCCTTTATTTATTCTTCAAGCAAATCTTTATCAGGGTATGCTGTGTGCTGGATAACGTTATCAAGCATTATCAAGGCTGAGACTCTAATAGTGCCAAACGCAGGTAAACGCGATACCTGTTTTTGGAGAGTGCAGCTTCATGAAATTACACCCTGAGGTCTCCTGAAGAAGCCTATGTTAATACGTTGTCCTCATCCTCCTATAAACCACAGAAATGTGCTAGGATTTTCTGCATTCCACCAAAACTGATGACGAATTACAGAGAACAATACAGTAACATTCTTAATCTGGCAAGTCTATCCCAGATGTTAACAGTGGTACAGTTATTTGAGCATAAGGCAGACGTTTACTTTTTACTAAAAACATATAAATGAGCAAAATAAGAAGCCAACATGATCATGTATTCACAGCAGCCTTTGAAGGAGGCTCTGAATGATATCTGGCCACTACCTGAGCCGCTTTTCATATGCCCTGGAAAATTATCTCCTTGAAAATGATTTATAACCACCCATTGCTTATTCAGACTGACCTTCCTTTAACGCCAAGTAAATTTTTACTGCATATCTTCCTTCTAAACTAAGGTAGACTTTAAAAGTTCAGCAAAGTAAGCTAGTCCTTCCGTATTTTATTCTAGTCATCATGCAAAATGATTCTCCTTGGCGGCTTCTTGGCCTGATGTGACTGCGTGATTGCATCAAGCACCGCTGGTAGTTTCTGCAGCCATTATGAATAGATGCACAGTCCGAGTCTGCCCGTGTGTCTGTGCCAGTCCAGCAGGTCTGCTTGCTGTCTTCTTGTGGATGGGGTGATGAGATCAGTAAAGGCAAAGGTGAGGACACGGTGGGCACAAGGTGGTCATTCTGCCCACGTTCTTCCATTCTGTTCGTTCTGAGATAAACTTCTTCAGCATTTGAAAATTCCACACTATGCACTGCTCCATCTTTGACAGAACTTTCTGTTTGGTAGTTTAAAAAAAGAGAGAAATAATGGTTACTGTTTGAAGCATGCAGGAAAACACAGCTTACAGCCATTTTCATAGATATCGCTCGCTGTAATAGAGAAATAGTTTTAACACCTGTGGCTGAATATGTGGTATAGCGTCTGCTACCAGACTGATAGTCTAATACCTTATGAGGAATTCCATGGCTCCTATGTGTCTCCTGGCAAATGACAGTGCTTACTGAGTGATGTGATATGTGACATCCATCGTGGGGTCTAATGTTCTTTAGGTTTTTTTTGTTTTTATTTTTGAGTCGGGCTCCCACTCTGTTGCCTTGACTGGAGTGCAGCGGCACGCTCATGGTTCACTGCAGCCTCAACCTGCTGGGCTTAGGCAATCTTTCCGCCTCAGCCTTCCAAGTAGTGGAACCACAGGCGCCCACCACCATGCTCAGCTAATTTTTTGATGTATTGTAGAGATGAGGTCTCACCAAGTTGCTTGGGCTGGTCTCGAATCCCTGGGGTCAGACAATCCTCTCGCCTCCATCTCCCAAAGTGCTGGAATTACAGGAGTGAGCCAGAGGGCCCGGCTTGTTCTTTAGGTTTTTATCAATGACCGTTCACTAGCAGAAAACAGGATCATTCTAGATGATCCTGGGTCACAAGGGTTAATAATACCACAGAGCATGTGAAGAGTTAAAAATGGACTTCGAAGATTAGAGACGTGTTCTGTGAAAATCTTGAAGTTTATAGAGCGTTAAGTGAAAAAACACCAGTAGTGTGAAAAGCAAAGGAAAGATACCAGGTCAAGAATGGCCGAGACAGAAGACACGTTGAGCCTTGGAGGCCTCCATTTCACATGGCGTGTCACAGTGAGTGTGTCACTTGCATCTGCCGCCTGACACCTGACCACAAAACCTAGGAACTGGACTTGGTGCTGTTTTGTCGTGCTCACGATTTTGTGCATCGGGTTGCTCTGGTCGAGTCTGGGCTGGCTCTCGTCTTGCTGCAGCTGTCGTACCCGTTGGAAATGGCCTCTGGTGGGGGGTTGCGTCAGCCCCAGGTGCCTCCAGGAGGCCGGTCAGGGCTGGTTCACACTTGGTGCAGGGCTCCGAGAGGGCACACGGAAGGATGGAAAGCGTCCTGCGTCCTGGGCTCAAGAGGGCAGCATTACTCCCGCTGTATGCTCTTTGCCCGAGCCAGCCCAAGACCCACTCAGAAGCCAGGTGGGAGAGGTGCCATTCTCACAGGGACGCGCCGCCGAGAGTTCTGCTTGGCTTTACAACCTGATGCAGTAATCATTCCCTAGGCTAGCCCACCGGTGAGGGAGGACTGAGCTTTGCTTATTTGGGGAGGAAAAATGGATCCTCGTGTTCATTTATAATCATAGATAACGAAGGTGAGGACGTGATGGTGAGGGATGAAGATGAAAAGGACACTGAAAAAAAAAAGAAAAGAAAACTCAGCTGGGCGTATGAAACACTAACCCAAGAAGAGGAGGGAGAGCAAGAGAAATGGAGAGTATTTTCGGGAAACCTGGACCAAAAATCTGGACAAAGGTCCTAGTCTCGGGCGATATTAACACTGTTTATCATACACCCGGTACTTTACAGAGTGTCAAGAAACTTCCACATGCGTGTGATTCTCACATGGCAAAAACAACACACACGTGATGCTCACAGTCATCAGGAGGACAAATATTGTTATTCACGGTTAACAGGTGTGGAAACTGAGGCTCATAACCTACCATGTGCGGCAGTCACCTTAAACTCCGTGGCGCCCCCTTTGGGGAGAAAGGTGAACAGGTGACTGGGCACAAAAGCCCTTCCCGACGTGCTGTCCTCCGGTGGGTGCACAACTAGCCCGTGATGAGAGTTTGCTGACGAATGGAGCCGACCGGCCAGTGCGTCTCTGGAAAGGCTGAGCTACGTGCACCTTCCCCCGCCTGCGGGGAGCTTTGCCAGACCTGGGAGGGCCTACGCCTGGTTGTAGGAAACACTTTGATTGGCTCAATAAAATAGTTTTTAACGGATCTAAATCACTGCATCTACTTATTGAAGCAGTCCCAGCAAGGTTTCAACTTACAAATATTTAATTAGTTTCCAGCTCGAATTAATATTTATACCCCAAATCAATGGAACTGTACTAACGTTCCTACCGGCCTTCTCCCAAGTCGGTTCAAATCCACAAGGTTTCTGGGTTTTGTTGTTGGACACACGGCCCCGAGCGATGAGGTCGCCTTCAGAGCACGTGCTCAGTCCTGTACTGAGGGGACAGACAAGTGTTGTTGTTTTCCCGGCGAAATGAGTGCGGCCCCCACACGCTCATTTGCTGAGGAATGTCCTCTGTCTCTCTAGCAGGGCTGGCTATCAGCGCAGCTGCCCACAGCCCAGGTGGCTCCGAACCTGACCCCGAGGAATGGAGTGCCCTCGAGGTTATCACAAAGGTGGTGGCCCTTGTGGAGACGACTTGGGGCACTAGGAGACCCCTGTTCCAGGTAACGGGTTCCCTTAACTTCAAGGGGAAATGGCCAACGTGCCGCCGCTGTTTACACTTCTGTTTTAACCTGTGTCTTTACACCTCGGCTGAGGCTGACGCTTCTGTCGCATGACTCCTTGTTGAAATAACATCGCACAGTTTAGAAACGTCAGTCTTGCGCTATCCCCTGGAGAAGCTGTACCGCAGTTAATGCACTCACTCTAGCAATAATTACAGACAGTTCGGCTCTTGACGAAATACAGAAAAGACCCGCATTTTAGCAAGAAACGTGTGTCAAGACATGACATACGCGAGGAGACCTTGGGATTTGCATCACACGCAAGTTCTAACACTGCTTGTGTCTGCCCGCACCTCTGACACGGGCCTCGCCTGCAGTCCCGAGCCCACGCTGCCGAGATGCTCTTTCCAGTCCAGTGCTGAAGCGTGTACACCTCGGTGCGCTCCGTCCGTCTCAGTGTTGCTTTTCTTAAAAGCTGGTAAGGTTGGCGCTATGGACACATCTCCATTGCTTTTGTATCTTCCACGGAACCAGCACGAGGCGTGGCATGTGGTAGGAGCTCAGCATGCCCTCCTGGAGAACGTCTGGCTCTCTAAACTCGATCACTCCTCACATCTCCAGCCTCTGAGTTTCTCCCTCATGTCTCGCTTCAACCTCAGGCCAGGTGGCCCAATTCATGCCCGCTGAGGAAAAAAAGAAGAAAGAATCAAGTCTTGATTTGGGCCAAAACACCACCCAAGCCCTGGAAGAAGCTTCCCACTAGAAACAAGTCCCCGAGGAGGTGATCTCACACAGGAGCTGGAATCCGGCGTGCCTGGACGCTGTGACTCCCTGCCGGCTGCCCATCGGGGAGGCCACGGAAGGCCTGGAGTCCTGCTGGAATCGTTAAAGCTGCGAGTGTGAACTACTGAGGGCCCGCTGTCTACACACCCTGGCCCAGAGCTCCGCTGGGCCTGCTCTGGGTGTGGGCAGTTCTCCCCCGTTTCGGGCTGACACAACGGCCTGGGTCCCCCTGAGGCACCCACGAAACCAGGCATCGGCGACTCACTTCAGCAGAGGGCCCCCCTCCCCAAGCCTGCTCAGTGTAGACGCTTGCAAGCGCCATCAAAAGTGATTTTCAGGGGTTTGCACTTCAGTTACATGTTTGCATGCCTTCTTCCAAAGTCTTGAAACTCCTTGAAGACAGGGATCATGTCTTACATGTCTTCATGCACAAAGTTCCCCAGAGTTTTGAGTACAGCAACTAAGTGATGAACGTTTTTAATGATAATACTTACTAGTGGAGAGTTATTTGAATGCAGCAAGTGAAATAGGATGAAAATGCATACATAAAGCCATAGTAAAATGAATTAATAAAATAATGTTGTTCATACCTAAAGTGCTTTTTTGGTTTAAATGTGTGTCACAGGCCGGGCTCGGTGGCTCAGGCTGTCATCCCAGCACTTTGGGAGGCCGAGGCGAGTGGTTGCCTGAGGCTGCTGGTTTGAGACCAGCCCGGGCAACTTGGCCAGACCTCATCTCTACAACAAATCAAAACAAAACAAAACAAAATAGCGGGCATGGTAGCGCCCACCTATACTTCCAGCTACTTGGGAGACTGAGGAGGGAGGCTCGCCAGAGCCCAGCAGGTCGACGCTCGGGTAGCTGTGAGCGTGCGTGCCACTGCACTCCGGCCTGGGCGACAGAATGAGACTCCAACTAAAAAACAAACAAACAAATAAATGTGTGTTACAGATACATTCTCATGTGTCACATACATTTGTAAAGCCCGAGTAATGCCATGTTTTGGATGCCAAGGTGATTTCCCAGACGTGACCTGACACGCTGTGGGTCCCGGGGCATGCAGGCCAGTGCCATGGGTTCAAAAGGCAGGGTGAGGCTGACAGGTTTGCTCAGCAGACCCTGCCCATGTGCCGGAGAGGCTTCCTATGGGAGCACACGCCCTAGAACGAGGCACTGGCTTCGCCCGGGAACAAAGCAGCAGCCGTGCCGTGCCGCTTCCGTCCCCCACAGCCGTGCTCCATGAACAAAGTCTGACACTGCATGTTGAGCGAGAGTCAAACAGACTCATTTTCAAGCAGAAATCCAAACAGGAATGTCAGCCGATGCCAGCCGTCCCAGAGTTTTGGCTGCAAAACAATCCGTTTACGGACTTATTAACAGATCATAAAATGCACGGCCTTCTTCTGGTTCTTGTCGCTGGTGAACATATGCTCTCAATTTTCAACAGACTGAAGCCCCATTCCATGCACATCGCAAAGAGTTCTGAGCCTCGCAGCAGAGGCACGAGGCCGCTCCAGGCCAGTGGCTGTGCTCGGACAGGAGCAGGGACTGTCCACACTGCCAATGCTCACCCGTGGACTTTTGGGAGGGGGTTTCGAGCGGGCTTCCCCAGGTCTTCTGGGTGCTGGAAATGCCAGGTTCTCCACTTCGTGAGGACAGGATGAACGCCATCCGGTTACACGTCTTGGACTCTTCTGGGCCAGAGTTCCGAATGGGCCGGTGACACTGAGATTCTCTGTGTGGGCAAGGTCATCCTGAAACAGCAAACTCTAGCAGTGACACCTTTACGGGTGCCTCTCTCACCCTGAACGAGCTAGCAATTCTAGAGCCACAGGCACATAAAGTTGCACTTTTGGCACCAAAACCACTGTGTGCTCGGCATGTTTTGTTACACGTGTGACTGTCTTCTGAGAAGTCGAGCAGTGGGAGGGACCCCGTCTGTCCCTGGCTGTGTTCTGTCTGCCTCACTGATTTTCATGAGGCATCTCACACACTATCTAGCCCCAATCGGGACCTCAGTGAGTGTTTTTAAGTGAATGAAAGCGTTTTAAAATCTATGATAATTGTGGAGATCGTATGGTCAAATACTTAGAGAAACATTTGAATCTTGTATTACTATCATGCTTTAATTTGTCTCGGAAGTGAATGCGTCCTTTCAGACACACTAACATTATAGTCACATTTCCTGGTGTTCAAATTAATACTTTATTTGACCCCAGCTCTAAAAATGACCCATATCCCATATCACGGGACTTGATGACAAATTAATTCTAAATTTATTGCAATTAGTACTTACCTTAATTTATATTCCAAGTATAATTATTCTTCCTCTGAATATTTTTTCATAACACACACACACACACACACATATATACACACATATATATCTTCAAAATCTTTAAGGACTCTGGCTACATTTAAAGGTGTGAATTGTATTGATAATCCATTATTTTGTGTTAAAATGTGTATCATATTTTGTCATCATTTATTTTATAATCACAGATGGCTGTTTGAAATTATAAAGCAAATGCTTTATTGAAGGCACTTAAGACTATTCAAAAGTCCAATTAGTATTAGAATAGTAAGGTAGTCATGACCCTCTTTATAGTAAGTAGGAATCTTTCATTACAAAGAAGATCTCGTACACAAATATAAGAATGCATTTAAGCTTTGAAGTTTCTAGTCTTGTCTAAACACTGCAAAGGATTTCAAGTTGGATTTTAGTCTTCAGTGATATCTTTTTGTCTCAGTCTCTAAACCCAACCCATAGATAATTATTAATTCAGTTGCGGTTTATGTTACCTTTTAATGTTTTCTTTTTGATCTGGCACACCCATGAAAGTCATGGGAATCATACAATAATATTTACTTAGTGCATGTTCAGAATACGTATTAAAGGAGGGAATGCCTTCTCAAAATCCACGTATAATGACAAGTTCAAAGCATTCTGATGACTGACCATATGTCCAGAGATACACAGCAATTAAATAGATGAGCAGGAGTGTCCTCTAAGAATCTTTCATAGGATGAGCACGGGGGTGGGGTGGGGAAGGCACGCTGTCTGTTGCGTGTACTCACTACATTCTTCTCTACCTTTTATTTCCATACAGAGAGTTCCTGATATTTTTCCCTGGAATTGTGTATCTGGTAGTAGGTGCCGAGGAGGTGTGTTTTGTTCTGTAGCACCTCAACTTACTTATAAGCTAAAGTCTCTGTGAGATCAGAATCAGCACTCTACTTCCTTAGTTCTGAGAGCTTACTGGGTCATTCATGATTGTCCCTACGGCCCGAGAAAACACCGGAGCTAGAGACTCCCGCCTCCAGGAGGAATACAGAACAGAGGATAACACCTTTCCTCCAGGGGAGCACAATAACAATCCTTCCTAGTCTGTGGTGCCGTGAGGATGAATGAGATGGTACACGCTAATAAAGTGAAAAGTACATGCTAAATGCTCAACATAAGCAGCAAATGTTCTCAGCACTAGTTCTGTTTTCCTTCAAGCCTGGGTCCACAGCATCCCTGCCCAGTCAGAATGGCTGCAGGACAGGCTTTCCAGAGAGGGAGAATCACTCATCAGAGTCCGTGGGGCTTTCCTGGAAAAGTTGTGAAAGACATCCTTTGTGTCTCAGCCTAGCATTGACCTAGTTGTCTGGCCCTTTAGCCACTCAATTCGATTATAAACTTGGCAGCCTCAGAATATATAGCCAAACTTAAAAACGTGTTTCTACCTAGAAATTTATGCTCACGTCTTTAATTTTGTTTTGTGACAAATCAGGAAAAAAAAGTAGGAAAATTTAAATTTTCATCTGAATCAAAGCTAATTGTGAGTGTTTTTAGTAAAGGACTCTTTAACAAGCTCTGGGTCCATCCACCTCAGAACTAGTTTGCTGTCATGTTAAACCTGTTAGAAACCTCAGGATTAGGTGGTTGTTGACTTAATTAGATCTTCATAGTTCTTTTCCCTGGCTTTTCAAATGCAGGAACAAGCCTGTGGCCCTGTAGTTCTGCCAAAGGCATGAAAAGAAATAGATAGAAAGAAAATCCATGGGCAACACGGGCCCCAGCGTTTAGCCTTTGTTGCTTGCCGGCACCCAGTTGAGTAACAGTTCGGGCGGAAAGCAGGAGGGCTGTGGCTGGAGCTCTGTCTTGCCCGCTCACTCCCTCTGAAAACAGGGGCCCCAGGGGGTCAGAAGCCATCCTCAGGGCTCCCACTCAGCTCAGGACCTCATGGACGACTGGGAGATCCGGGAGGCGGAGGGGCTCTACTCCAGTGAGGACATGTTACTTTCGGTAAAGCGTTTCAGTGCTGATATCTGTTTCCTCTCATATCTTGCAGGTGTTCATTATCTAAGGTAATATCAAGGTGATGACATGAGCCTTTTTTACAAAACGGGGTGAGATTCCGTTGCCTTAGAAACTCCACGCCACCCCTCCTCGCGCATTTCAGACACAACACTCCTCAGAAATCCCGTCCTTGGCCTTGGGCCTCTTCCTTGGCCTCCGCTCTTCTCCCGCCTCCTGGTCTTGGCCTCCCCGCTCTGATGGTCCCACATGGTAAGCTCCCGCCCACTCCACAGGGCCGCACTGCTCAGCCGGGGTTCAGGCCCCGGCAGCATGCTTTGCCTCCCAGCCCTCCAGGGGGTCCTGTCTTGATGCGGCCAGCCCGAAGCACACCTTCTGCACCAGACTTGACTCTGCGTCATCCTGCAGGATGACAGTAGTGCTCCATCCGCTTGGCCCGTCATTCCTCATACTTGCCCTTCAAGACCTTTTGCTCGTCTAGTCTCCTTTCTGCCTTCTGTTCTCACCAACTCATTTCATCTACGCTTCAAAGTGAGCTTTCGGTTTTGGTCACATCCAAGCCAGGTAGAAAAGAAAGAAGCTTGGTGGAAGGTATTGGAACACATATGAGCCCCCATGAGGACTAACAAACACTGTGTTCCAGAGAGTAAAGAAAACAGAGTAAGAAAGCCAGAAATGACAGTTGACCGCTGCAGGGAGGCCAGACTAGTCACTGAGAGGCTGGGGAATGGATGCCGTTGACCTGCCCGCACTGTGGATTATTTGTGGTATGAATATACAATCCCAGGAAGCCTCAGCAGAGTGGGGTTGGTTCCCAGAGCCGCCCTGGCCTCCGGCATGAACAAGGTGTGCCATAAAGAAGGCACCGTCCCTTCTCTTCTAATCTGAGTGGTGCTTATGCCGGGACTAAACCTGATTCGCAAATATTCTGTCTCCTAGTTCCTCAAAGATTGTACTGGTCTTCTGAATTATTTTTTACTGAGCCAGTTATTAGACTAAGTGCTTTCTTGGAAAGTGAATTTAGCGGTAACCTTCCACTAGATGTTACACAAAATCAGATCGGTCGTCTTGGCAGATTTCTTCAGATGCTTTTGACTCCCAGTTTGTTTCTACCACACACAGGGCAAAGACAGGCACGTCTATGGTCACTCCCACATGGGATGTCTGAGCACGCTGTCCAGCTGTGTGTTGGGGAAGGCTTCCTATAACTCTAAGACTCAAGCATTGTCTCACCAGGCTCAGCCACTTAATTAACAAGAATATAGAATCCAAAGACAGACACATATGGTGTAAACACTGGCCAAGTGGTGATCATAGAAATTGAATAATAGAGAGAGAGAGAGAGAGAGAGAGAGATACAGAAGGCTGTTCACATATAAATCTTGGGCCAAGGATGAGGCCAGGGCCAAGGATGAGGCCAAGTATGAGGCCCAAGTTTGGGGAAAGCTTAAGGAAAGATAAGGAAAATAAGAGAAATGTTATAGAAAATTAAGATTTTAAAAAATTTATTTTAGGAAAATATCTGTGAAACTAACAGTAAGAGGAAAGGAAGGAGGCCATGCAATGTGAGGGGGAAAAGAACCAAGGAAAGTGACTTGGATGAACAGAAGCTACTTGGTGAGACTGGTAAAAATACTCTATGGGGTGATGTCTAGGAATGTACTTTATAAAAAATAAAGCACTCTTAAAATATTGATTATCATTGCTCTGCACTGAGAGAGATAATGGAATTTAGAGAAATCACTTTGGAGGTGTAAATCCAAGGCGTCGGAGAATGAAAATGTAAAAGAGAAGTAAAGAAGCTTAAAGTAATATCATAAAACTGATATAACGATAAGCCATGAGTGAGAAAAATAGGAAGAAAAATTATAAAAACCGAAAGTTAAACATTACTCATTACATCAGGAGATGTAGTTAATAGTTGCTCTGAGATATTTATCATTCTAAAGGAAGTTTTCCAAGATCATGTAACTTGCTTAGGAATGATGAAGAAAATATATGGAGGTTAAGTAAAAGGCCCTAGTCCTTTTGTTCCTCAAATCTACTGAAACCTTAAGGCAATCGTCACAAGCAAGAGAAGTGTAAGTTAGTTCAAAGTCCAGAAAGAATTAGAAGCCACATTCTTTAATCAACATGGAAAAGTCTCACAAGAAGAGAGGAGACACAGGGAACTCCAGGAGGGCCAGGTGGACAGGAGAGGGACTTCTCTTCTTGAGTCTCAGGACAGGAGAGGGGACACGGAGAGCCCCTGGGAGGACCAGCTGCATGGGAAAGGGACTTGTTTTCTTGAATCTCAGGAGAGAAGGAATACTGAGGACCCCCGAAGGACCGGGGATGGGGGAGAGGGGCTTGTTTTGAATCTCAGGAGAGGAGACACAGAGGACCCCGGGAGGGCCGGGTAGTTCGGAGAGGAACTTGTTTTCTTGAATCTCAGGAGAGGAGAGGGAGAACAGGGGACCCCTGGAGGGCCAGGTGGGTGCGAGAGGGACTTGTCTTTTTCCAGCTGATACCTGAAATTCTGGGTTGAGGAAATACACTTCAACCCAAATCCTCTGTTAAAATATTTGATTTTGTGACTATTAACACTTTGTGTAGCCATGTTAAGACATATATGAATTTATTAGAGTTAAGTGATAATAATTATAAATTCATTAAAAATTCAGTGCATATACATACATTTTTCATGCCTTGGCTTTATGATATCCTTTTTCCTACTTTTCCCACCAAATAGTCGCGGTATAAGGTATCACAAGTGTGAACACACATCCTCACACCTCTCAGAGGCCGCCAGCTCTGTCGGAATTCCACGGGTCTCCTCACTGCCCATCTTCTGTGTGTTCGCCACACACACACATTCATGCGTTAACACAGGCACTTTGTAACAAAATTGAAATTTTACGAAGAGTGTTCTTCTACAGCTTGTTTTTCTTAAAGAATTTTTAATCTACAGATTACTTTCATGGCAGTAGATGTAAACCAACCGTATTCTTAAGTAGCTGCATGGTGTTCCATACGAGGCATACGTCATCACTTCCCCATTTCTACACCTGTTCGTTTTGAGCTTGACTTTGTTTTCTCTCCTTAAAGAATCTGGAGACACCTCTGTACATACGTCTTCAAGCATATCTGTGAGATAAGTTTCCAGAAGATACACTTCTAGAGGGAAATCCTTACATCTGAGAATATGTACTTTCTTTTTCCTTCTCATTGTTTTTGTACCATTTTAATGGAGAATAAAATTACCCTTCAGAAGGACTTTAATCTTTTCCAACAGAATGCTAATGTTTAGTAGACAATATATTATGCAAAATGTCATTATTTTAAATGAATTTTAACACTGCATGATTTAATCCAATCTAATATATGATTATCGGAATACATGATTTATGCTAAAATTATATCATTTTACATTTTTTCAGATCATAGGTCATTATTTCCCATCATGAAGCTTTAGATACTGTCAGAAAGCTCAAGTCCAAGTTCCCCGCACTTTAAGTACATTGAATGAAAATCATAGCATCAGTCGGGCTCGGCGGCTCAGCCTGTAATCCCACGCCTTGGGAGGCCGAGGTGAGTGGATTGCCTGAGCCCGCGGGTTCGAGACCCGCCTGGGCAACTTGGCGAGACCTCATCTCTACAATAAATCAAAAAATTAGCTGGGCGTGGCAGCGCGCGCCTGTGATTCCAGCCACTCAGGGCGAGGCTGCGGTGGCCTGGAGCGGCCACTGCCCTCAAGTCTGGGCGACAGAGTGAGACTCCGACTCAAAAAAAAAAAAAAAGAAAATCATAGCATCATTATGTTTTAAGAACATTACTCTGTGAATCTTTTCCCCAGAAAGAAAATAGAAGAGTTGGATTTTAAAAAATAGAAAGAGAAAACACACAAGCCCCAATCCAAACGAAATGAAATATGGTCTTTACATCGTTGGTGTTGTAAAAAAATCAACTTAGACTTAACTGTTAAAAGAAAGAGCGTATCTTTTAACTGGAGAGCAAGTATTCGCTTATAAAACTGGCTTCTTTCTAAGTGAAATCCCTCGTGTCCATGTGTGACCACTGTCATCGCCGCTTGCCTGTGCTATCGACTCCTATTCCACAGGGTCCTCGATGAGGGTGGCGAGATGTGCGAGCTGCTCATTCCGTCTCACTACACGACTTGGTTTTCCTTATGGCCCAGTTCTGGGGGAGGAGGAAGTGTTTCCATGTTAATCTTGATCTGTTGAGGGGAAACTGTTTTTAAGTAGCAACTGGGAAATCCAGTTGATTCAAGGTATATTCATTTGAGAGAGAAAATATACATTTCTATAAAAGTCCTTTTGTCTTTGAGCGTTAGCCAATGCTAGTGTCTTAATATAATTTGCAATCACTAGGCATCACATCCTTAACCTAATAAGAATTGAAACATTTGTGACAGTAGAAAAAGAATGATAAGATGAATTAAACTACAGAGACACCTTAATTTATAAGATAAATATGTTTCTGAGAGAGTGGCTGCTGAGGCAAATTCTGTTAACCGATTTATGTGTTCCTGTTGACTTGGGCTTATAATTGGAAAGTCGGGATTCTTGGGGTGAGAGGGAAAGGAGAATGTGGTTCTGAGGCTGAGAAGAAGACAAGCGAAACTTTGATGTGGTTAGTTCAAAACTCATGTAGGAAGAAGAAGTTGCAAGTGTTGATGAAATAAATACCGAGACAATAGTGCGCTCCGATTCCCATGCCTTTCAGGGTCTGGGCGTCACAAGGGAAATGAACCGAGCCAGGCGAAACAGACTAGACAAGGCATGCTGTTGCTTCTTCCTGCCGGGCAGAGTTGACATCTCTCCATTCTTAGCCAGAACTGCCTTCCGAAAACATTCTCTGCTTGTAACAAACTCTGATTATCACCGAGGCCTCCACTTCTTCCTGTCTATGAGTATGCAAGACCACTGGGATGGAGGAGGCGTAGTTGGAAACAGATTCACTCCAGAACAGTTTGTAGATCACTTCCCCAAATATAGTATGTAGAGAACATTAGGTTCTCTGTGGTTAATTTCCTTTTCGTGAGGTCTACCCCAGTGCTTTCGGAATAACTGCAGTTGCGTGAGATCTCATTTTTCTCATCTTTGAGCCTGGATTGTGAAGGCTGTAAGCATGTGGTCTGACAGGCTCCACACCTGTGATGCACGAGGGTTTTTAGCGGCTGCAGACTTGGCCCTGCCCCTCGCTCTGCCCGCCCCACCGCACCACCACTGCTGCTCCTTCCACAGTCCTCTCTCCCGGCAGTCAGATGCTGGTCCATGGAGAAGCTGGTGGAGCTCTCCTCCCCACAAACAGCGGCAGCAGGGGTGTGTGAGGAGGTGCGGCAGAGGCCTGGCTGGGACACTCACGGCGCGCAGTGGGACACAGCCCTGGGCCCCAGATCCAGCAGGGTCACAGCCACCCTCCACAGCTGAGGCCTGAGCACACGGCTGGGGTGGGGCGTCTCACTACCCACCTCCAGACCTCTGCATAAGCTGCAGAGCTGTCATTGGCAAAAGTGCGAGGTGTGGGTCAGACGGGACCCAGTTTTGTGAAAGGGTGAACCGCCAGGGCAGCTGGAGGCTGGGGGTGGTCCAAGGACCACCTAAGTTTTGCTCTATTGTCAGAGAGAAGCAAAGGAGAGCCAGCGGGTGGTGGCCTTGAGAGAGAGAGAGAGAGAGAGAGAGAGAGAGATAGCAAGTGAGCAAGAAAGCAAGCCACCTAAGTGAACGAGCAGAGCTTGTTCTTAGAGAGAGAGAGAAAGTCACCCTAAATGAACCAGCCGAGCTGGTCTAACATTCTCCCTATGTTTTTCAGACATTTGCTGAATAATAGATCTTTCACTCTATTAATTATGCTTTGGGTATTAAATTTGTCATGTTTCTTTTATTTAAAATCACAGGTTATAATCCTAACTAATGAATTCTAGTGAACTTATCTTTAAAAACAGATTTTTTTTCCTAGATAGTATTGTTCCTACATATTACAAGTTCAACTTCTAAAAGTCTCTTTAAAAAGGAAATACACATTTAAGAAAAAAAAAAAAGGAAATATGTGTAGCCAGTGTTTCAGGAGAAATTTTGCCATTGCCCTCCAGTGCAGCTCATCATAAAAGCTCTAAGGAAATAGTGTTTAAAATCAATTAACCAAAAAGGCCAAAATCAATTTAACAAGAGTTAGCTAATGTTTTACCACAGCCAACTCTCTTTTCTTTAAACATGATTAATATCATTTAGGGGTTGTTATTAGCGGTGTCACTTCTCAAAAGTGTGACCAATTTGTACTGAAAGGGCCTTTGTGTACACGGACGGGATTTATGGGAGGACAGAAATTTAATGTGGTATTAGTGATTACATCTTTTCCTCGCTTTTGATATTTTAAGAGAACACTCCATTTTTACTCTGTCTCCTTGGAATGTCTCCTAAAAGGTCACTGTAGGATCAAGAAATATTTAACCTATAACCATCCCCGATTAAAGCAGCTCTATGCAAATTAGATTCTAGGATGACATTTAACAGTGTTGGTTAGAATCATATAAATCAATGAATTTTAGAGTTACAAGAGGCCAAACAACAAAGGCCGATTATTTTTAGACATTCTTACAGCTTATTTCTTATAAGAACCCCAATACATACAAATGGGTTCAAAGGCCTCTGCTCTGATGAGAGGGCCACTCAAACCCGGTCGCCTGGTTTCTCAGCATCACAGGCTCCCAATCCCGCTCGGTGGGACCTGACACCTCTGGTCCCACGGTTTGTCTGCGTGGGGACGGCACAGACACACGTTCAAAATGTGACTCGACCCACGTCTGGTGCTGACCCCACGCTCTTCTGTTCCTCTTCCACTCTCCACATCCTGGGGTGTTATTCTGTGCTGGGGTCCCAGAGTTGTGCCCTTTCATTAGCTTTGTCAGATTGTGGCGCTGCCGTGAATAGAATCCACACATAGACCTATGTCTCGCCTCTGGAAAAAAAAAGAAAAAAGACAGAAAATGCTCTGCTGTTGATGGTGAGAACCAGAGTTTCCACCTTCTCCAAGAGCATCCAAGACACCCAGTCACCAAAAGCGACATGTTTATCTTTGTAGATCCAGCTTCTGGAGACAGGAAAGCGAATACCGGTAGCCACCAGTTCCTTCAAGTGAGTTAGGCTGAATCACAGGGAACGGCCCATGTTTGAACTCTTTGATCTGCAGAAACTGTTTCATGTGGTTTGCCCCAAAGCGATTTCTCATTCCTCAAGAGCTCTGAATGCAGCCATCATCCTGGTTCCACGGGCAGGAAACCTGCAGAACCAGGGAACAGCCTTGCCCCCGCTGCACCGCCAGGCGGGCAGGGCCGGGATTTGGAGCTCACCCCCCACCCCGGCCCAGCCTTTGCTCAAGTACCTTGTGCCCTGGATGCTCTGGTCAACGGAGTGTGCAAGGAGAGCAACTTGTTCAAAGCATGCTTTGGTCCCACGAGCGCCCGAGGGTGGGGACCTGCCTCTCAGGGTGTTTCTTTATGAAGTGAGCTTTGCGAGTTATAATGATATCTACTAAAATGACGGCCAGATCAGCAGTATGGGTTGTTTGAGACTTCTCTGCTACCTCGAGAGCCCTTGGCAACACCAGCTGTCGATCTTAATGAATTTATCACAGCTCGTGCGCATGATAATCTTACCACATGTTCGTATCAAACCAGGAGACCTTAGTTTGCCTAGAATTCTGAACTAAAATGAAAATATGTTTGGCTGAAAAACAACAGAAGAAGCCGATTAGAATGTAAGAATGTTGCCTTGAAATTTGCATCTAATTTCATAAACTGTTAGATTGGAAAATAATCAATCTTGGTGTCTGTGACCTTCCATCGTTTAAATTCACAGGAAATGAGTTAAAAACAAAAGAACCACAACTAAAAGCCATCTCCTGTAAAAGAAAGATCAAGTAAATAGATGAGGGAAGTCACACTGATTTGTAAAAGATTATTTGGCCCCATCAGAGACAGCTCAAATGGCTATCAAGACCCAAGAAATTAGATGCATACTAAGCAAATTGGACATGGTTTCCTATCACAGTCTCTCCAGAGAATTAGTTCAAGCAAAGTACACCAGGGTTGCTTAAGCGGAAACAAATTGAGAACATTTAAACATTTCATTACATTTCTCCCTAGAAAAGGACTTCGAGGGCCCTTATGTAAATCATTTTCTTAAAAAAAAGGAACAATTGCAAATGAGATACACTAGGTAGAAGGACAAACCCATGAAGATTTTTATCATATTTCCCATATTTTTGTATATTTTATTGTTGAATAGATGCTGTATTTTAAAAACTTAAAAAAAAATAATTTGTTTTATTGGCCTGCGCCTCATCTGATAATCAAAAATGCTTTGGGCATAAGGCTGCATCTTCTGACATTTTGTTTTTTATTTACATTAATAGAATATTAAAAATCTAGCCCAGGCCATGTGTGGTGACTCAAGCCTGTAATCCCAGCATTTTGGGAGGCCAAGGTGAGCGGATTGCCTGAGCCTGCTATTCAAGAACAGCTTGGGCAACTTGGCAAGGCTTCATCTTTACAATAAAAATAAAAAATTAGCTGGGCACCTGTAATTCCGGCTACTTGGAAGGTTGAGGGGGAAGGATCTCCTGAGCTCAGTGGGTCGACACTGGGGTGGCTGTGAGCGTGCCACTGCACTCCAGCCTGGGCAACATAGTAAGACTTCAACTCAAAAAAAAAAAAAATCTAGCCCAAATCCAATGATATCGCCTTCATGTAGAAAAGCTTAATGAACAGGATGTGTATGGTAAGGGAAAGAAAACTTAAGTTCTAATCAATTCAGAAACCATGTTTTAAATATATCCTATTACTAGCATGCACCCACTCAGTATAGAGATTTTAGAAATCCAAGTGAATAGGATGTCAGCGTAATCTGGCTGCGTCTCCAGTCACCTAGTGGCCGTCTGGATCCCAAGGAAAAGCAGCTCTCCTGTCCCTGGTCCTGGTGCCCTTCCCCGGATGGTGCAGGTCACCAGGGCACCTCTCCAGGACAGAACTCCCTTCTCCTGTTAGAGACGTGGTGTGGTCCAGCAGTGGTCCCCTGCCAGAACCTCAAAGAGGGTGAGGATACATTTCAAACGAGCTGTCTTAGTCCATTTGGGCAGCTAAGAAAACACCATAAACTGGGATTTTTCAGAGTTCTGGAAGCTGAGAGCCCAAGTTCAAGGCACTGGTGGACGCAGGGTCTGCGGAGGGCTCTATTTCTGGGCCATGAGTGTGGCCTTCTCACAGTGAATTCACATGGCAGGAAAGACTGTTCTCTGGGATCACTTTCATAGGGACACCAATCCCAATCATGAGAAGTCTGTATGACCTGCTCACCTCCCAAAAGTGCCACCCCCCGACTCCTGACACCAGCCATCGTCTTGGGGGATTAGGACTTCAGCACGTGAATCTGGGGAAACACAAACATTCAAACCATGGCAGGGGTGCTCCCCAAAATAAGTATTGAAGAGGAGGGAGAGTTCTCTGTGGGCTGAGATTCCAGGAAGTCCTTCATGGCAGGGAGGCTTCGCAGGGGACGAGTTGGAGGGTGCACACGACAGGGCAGGCAGGGAGTTTCTTGGGGGAAAGTCTTACCAGAAACTCCATCAGGAAGGCTCCAATCAGCAGTCCCTGGGGATTCAGGACTGGCTCGAGCTCACTTTAAATAATTTTTGAGTGACCCGTTGATCTGCAAGTGTTTGTAACTTAGAAATTTGAAACCATTTGTCTCAAAAATTCTGTGAAGGACTTTGAAAAAGAAGCTTGAAGGAACCGGCTGGCTTCTGTAACACGATGGCCCTATCTTGTTGCTCAAGATTTAAACTTGGGATCCTAGATTCAGACAGACCTGAGCCTGTTCCACACTCTCACCTCCGCTGACTGACTCCGTGATGGGATTAATGGCAATGGGGACTTGGTCGTGAGGGTCCCAAGGACCTTCGAGTTCAAATGAGTCACTGTGAGAAACGAGCATGCACAGACAGAAAGCCCCGTGAGGACTCCAGTCGTGGCGGTTCCCAAGGTATTTTAAAACTATGAAGAGGGAGTCTGTTGGTTCCAAACAATAAAAGCAGGAAGAATTATTTTAAAAATGAAAGCTGAATAGGTTTGGGGGAAATAATTTAGGTGTTCACCCCACCCTATACTGAAACAGAAAACGCATCTTGAATTTACAGTCAAATGTAAAAATAAAGCCACAAATAAAGCAGTAAGAACTGAGCACTGAATAATTTATCAAATATCTGGATGAAGAAACTTTCTATATTTAAAAGCATTCGTGAAACAGAAGCTTTTATTCACAGCTGGTGAGAGCGTAAATATTTTCTGTTTTTCTCAGAAACATTTTTGCAATGCATGTTTAAAAACCTTAAAAATGTTCATGTCCTTTGAGTCAGTAAATCAGTCTGTTTAAGAAACTATTTAGATTCTAATGAAGTGACAAACCATTTGCACAACGGCTCACAGTAAAAGATACCCAAGCATAATTTGTTCACGAGGCAAGGCCTAGATGGAAATAACCTAGATGTCCAGCAGTGTGGGACTCGTGACTAAGTGTGGTCTCCCCACGCTGCCTGATTGCGTAAACCATGTAAAAAGTACTTACAAGATTACTGACACCAGGAAGTTTTATCTTTCAGCAGTAAGTGGAGAAAAACAGTTGCAGAAGCTTAAACTACATAGTTGTATACGAAAACAGGAGAAAGATCAAAGTAAGGTGCTTATTTCTTGAATAGGGAGACAGGGCTTGTATAAATTCTGTTCTTTATAATTTTTAGCACTTAGACATTTTGATAATAAGCAGTGGGGAAAGCTACTTCATAAAGTCA